>PVIU01001778.1:0-133492 GCA_004026605.1 Ondatra zibethicus
GGAAAAAACTATTACTTCTCCTCCTCCTCTTCTTCTTCTTTTAGCTCCTATTATTATTATTATTTTGCCTAGGACTGTAGCTCAGTGGTGGAGTGTCGCCTAACCTAGCATACACAAGGCCTTGAGTTCCGTCACTGTAACATGAGCACCTGTTTGCTGGGGTTTCTGTCCTGCCCAGTTCCCACAGCTGGTAAGCTCCAAAGAAAATCACGCAGAGGTGTCCATAAGTTATAAACTGATTGGCCCATTAGCTCAGGCTTCTTATTAACTTTTATAAGTTATATAGCCCATTATTAGCTCATTATTATTATCTGTGTTAGCCATATGGCTCAGTACCTTTTTCCGCAGAGCAGGTCACATCTTCTTTCTTCAGTGTCTGGATAGGACTGCAGAGGGTGCTTCCGTCTTCCCAGTATACTCCTGTTCTCATTGCCCCACCTCTACTTCCTGTCTGGTTGTCCCACCTATACTTCCTGCCTGGCTACTGGCCAATCAGCGTTTATTTAAAACATAATCGACAGAATACAGAATTGTCCCACACCACTTCCCCCTCTTTTTTTTTTAAATAAGCAAAAATATCCATAGTTCATTTTTTGGGAATATGGGTGTAGTATTCCAGGCTACTTCCTGTTGGCCAGGACAAACAAAGGGACATTATCTCCTTGTAACAACTGGCACCTTCAACGTGGTCAACTAACTCCACGTAAAACCTGAGAGGGATTGAAAAGGAATTTTAGACACAAATATAGAGTTTAACACAGCTTTTGTTGTTTGCTGGCAGGGTGCCGCAAAGAAATTTTCCTGACTCAGCAGCCGTAGCATGAAAAAAGCAGCGCAGTTTTACAACTTGGCTTCCTAGGCTGTGCTGCCAGCATGAACTCCGGCTATAAAGCATTTCAATGACATTTGTGGGCCCTGGTGTTTGTGTGCCCACTTGGGGACTGGAGGAAAGTAGCTGAGACCATGCCCGTGGCTGGGCAGATGGCAGGATCAGGTCTACTAGGCTTGGGCAGGTGGGAGAGCATGGCGGATTCCCACCACCATACAGAGAGATGTTTCCAGGCTGCGCAGTGCTCTGCGTGGCAGATTTGGCTGTAACTCAGATAAAAGGGTTTATGTGCTGCACACTCATTCTCCAGGTTGGACTGCTGAGAGCAGCTCCTGCCTGGTGGCCCCATTTTAAAATTGGAGAGAGGCGGAGCCAACATCCACAGCAGCTGTAACCAAGCTGCTTAGCATTTTTAAAAGCTCTTCAAGACAGTAGAGAATTACAGACAATGCAATAAGGACAGATTCAGACATAAAAGTCCTCTAAATGGGTCATAGTGTTGGATAAATGTATGTAGGCTTAGGAGAGAGAAGAAAAAGAGTATAGAGAGTCATAAAATAAAGTTAATGCTTTAAAAAAGGGTAAAGTCTTTAAAGAGACAGAGTACAGATAGTCATATATTAAAGAAGTAAAGAAAAATAAGCCACATAAAAATGGAAAATTCAGAGAGTCTGGATTCTGTTTTCTTTAAATTTTCTAACTGTGAAGGAGCTAAGTACAGAGAGACTTTTCATTATGTGGGCTGCTAAGCTAAACCAGCATATATATTATAAAAGTATTATGACTTCAGAATTTGGGTCTAAGGATATGGCACTTTGGAAAAGAGGTTCTTCTTTTGTTTTCACAGAGGATGAGACCCTGTGGATTGCTTCTAGACCAATATGGTATGATAGATCATGCCCTCCTCAAAGGTTGCCGTAAACACCTTCAAAAAATGACTTCACTCAACTGCTGACTGAGATAAACCTAGCATACAGAATACATCATGAAAGACCTGATTACCAGTGCCCCCATACAGCAGGAAGCAGTTTGGAGAGAAAAAACTATGCCCATACTCCCAAATATTATCTATAAATGTTCTTTTACATTTAAAGGGGGATATGATATAGAGATAAATAATTTGCATTGGTATGGATTTTACTTTATTGATATAAATTTAAGGTCAATCTTGTTATATGTATATTTCTGCTCTTGATTAAGGTATTGTGATTGTGTAGTTCATTTAAAAATGTAATGTATAATTAGGAAATATAGGTTGTTAATGGATACTCATTGATAATAGTCAAGCTTGTAGTTATGTTAGTTAGATTTTTCTAGATATATAGAGATATATTTCAGTTAGATAGGCATTCTTCATATCTTTCAAAGACTACAGAATATGGCATTTAAAATGTTTTAATAACTTAGGGCTTTTCATGACAATGAGACACATCTGCTCCTGGCAGCACCAATCTACTTCAAGAGGAAGATGGGCATCAAAGAACCTCCTTATGGAGTTGGTTAGCCATTTGGGCAAGAAAGTGGACTGATGCATAAACTGGACATGAAGAACCCACAGAGAGAGGACTGCTGAACTTGCCTAAAGGTGAGATGATCTTTCGGGGTTCCTGTTTCATGAAAGAGTCTGTGAGACATTCTGCAGGACACAAAAGAAAGTGACTGAACTGTCTTTAAAATTTCCTGCTTCATGGAAATGTCTGCTGGATACTATGGGCCTGTAGGCTGAAGATGGATGCCCCAACAGTACAGAGGAACTTTGGGTGACTGTACAGGCAGCAAGATGTATCTGCCATTTCTAGAGTTTTGGAAGTTGCTTACTTCTTGTTTACTTAGGTAATATTATATCCTTCTGGAGTTTTTGATGGAGTTGAAGAATAGATAGATAGTTATATTTATAGTTTTCCTTTGTTATGATAAAAGATAAAATAGATATAAATATTGTAACTGTAATTCTTGCTTCATAACTGTTTTGTTATATATAATTTTACTATGTTAAAGTTAAAGCCTTCCTTTCCTTTTTAAACAGAAAAGGGGAAATGGTGTAGGAGGTCCTTCTGTTTATGTGTTGCTTTCATTGGTTAATCAATAAATAAACTGCTTGGCCTGATAGGGCAGAACTTAGGTAGGTGGAGAAGACAGAACTGAATTCTGGGAGGAAGGAAGCAGAGTTAGATAGCTGCCATAGAGACGCCAGGTCAGACATGCTGAATCTTTCCCGGTAAGCCACTACCTCGTGGTGACACACAGATTATTAGAAATGGGTTAAATCAAGATGTGAGAGTTAGCCAATAAGAAGCTAGAGCTAATAGGCCAGGAAGTGTTTAAATGAATACAATTTCTGTCTGATTGTTTTGGGTGTAAGCTAGCCAGGATGAAAAGCAGGCCCTCTCTCCTCTTACATATCACCAATACCACAAAAGTAAGCATGGAAGAAACCTCAGATGAGAGGACATGTTCAGACCCCTCCACCAGGTAGATCCTTCTCCTCTTTAGATTTAAGGCTAGCAGTTTTCAACCTGTGAGTTGTGATCCCCTTAGGATCAGGGGTCACATATTAGACATCCTGCATATCAGATATTTACATTATGATTCATAACAGTACCAAAATTACAGCTATGAAGTAGTAACAAAAATAATTCTATGTTTGGGGGGGTCACCACAATATGAGGAGCTGTATTAGAGGGGGCTGCAGCATTAGGGAGGTTGAGAACCTCCTCTGCTGAAGATCCTGTCTTCCTAACTCACCATGCCGCCCCTCCCAGGAGGGATCTCTTCTAGAAAGATGAGATCTGCCCACACTCCCTGGACTTCCCAAGACCCAACCTACCTTCACCATAACTTTCTGCAGACTGTGCTGCTGCCCAGCCCAGGGGAACCATCCCTGACAAATGCTGCTCTCAACCTTATTCAGAGAAATTTCTCCTTTCCTTGACCATTGATGGATGCCGACACTTGTGGCTGCACGAGATGCTGAGAATAAATGGTAGTGAGTGCTCAGCCCTAAAAAAGACACATATGCCTTCTGTCTGGAAGCTCAGGGAACAATGTGGAAAGGAGATTGGATAGAATCTCAGAGCTGGAAGATACGGAGCAGGCCTGAGAAACGCCATCCCATCCCTTTGGGTAAGACATAGCTTTAGCACTCATGAACTCACAGCATCTTTGCATGCCTGCACTGTAATAATAAACTCACAGCATCTACGCATGCCTGAACTGCATCATGAACTCTTAGCAGCTAGCTATGAATGCCTGCACTGCAATCATGAACTCCCAACAAGTGTGCATGCCTGAACTACATCATGAACTCTTAGCAGCTATGCATGCCTGCACTGGGTCTGCACAGTACTGGCTGGTCAGCAGTCAGGCATGGGGGGAGAGAGGCTCAGGGGACCCTGCCCCTCACTGCTGAACTAGATGCCACAGATAGCTGAGAGACAGGGAGTCATTGCCTTTAATTGTGTGCTTACTGGTGACCTCACCAAGTGTCATTGGATAGCTCCATTCGTCACACAGAAGATCTTGGTTAAATTAAATTGGTCACAAAATAAAACTAAAAGTCATGAATCTGGGAGAGGGACAGGTAGGGAAAAGATGGGTTGATAGGGATGGGAGGGAGGTAAGATGGTGGTGGTGGGTACAGTCAGACTGCATCTTATACAATCAGACTGCATCTTATACAATCAGACTGCATCTTATACAATCACACTGCACCTTATACAACCAGACTGCACCTTATACAATCAGACTGCACCTTATACAACCAGATTGCACCTTATACAATCAGCCTACATCTTATTCAGTCAGACTGCACCTTATTCAATCAGACTGCACCTTATACAATCAGCCTGCACCTTATACAATCAGACTGCACCTTATACAATCAGACTGCATCTTATACAATCAGACTGTACCTTATACAATCAGACTGTACCTTTTTTTTTGAGATAGGGTTTCTCTGTAGTTTTGGAGTCTATTCTGGAACTAGCTCTTGTAGACCAGGCTGGCCTCGAACTCACAACGATCCACCTGCCTCTGCCTCCTGAGTGCTAGGATTAAAGGCGTGCACCACTACCACCTGGCCAGACTGCATCTTATACATACAATCAGACTGCACCTCATACAATCAGAATGCATCTTACACATGTATGAAGTTGTCAAAGAACAAATGTAGAAAAAAAGCCCTTCAATTTCATGGTCAAGAAATAAGGACTAACAATTTATGGGAATATCATTTTAAAAATAATTAAAGTTTAAGCTGGAAGGTGGTAGCACACGCCTTTAGTCCCAGCACTCAGGAGGCAGAGGCAGGTGGATCTCTGAGTTTGAGGCCTGTCTAGTGTACAGAGTGAATTACAGGAAATCTAAGGCTACAAAGAGAAACCCTACCTCGAAAAGCCAATAATAATAATAAAGTAATTTAAGTTTGTGATCATGATTCTATTGAAAAATTATTAGTACTAGGAAGCTAAGCAAGTCAGTATTTCACTTTGTCTCCTTCCACTAGTGAATAAACAAAACTCAAAATTACTAAAAAGGCAAAAGGAAATAACCAAAATTCAACTTATTCTGGCTAAGGTGTTGGTAGTTACATATTTCATTTTTTAAGAAGTTATGAGCTGACTGATATGGTGGCTCATGCCTTTAATTATGGCTCTTTCATCAGCAGAGGCAGCTTGATCTCTGTATGTTTGAGGCCAGTCATGGCTACAGAGGTAGACCTGGTCTCAAAAAAAATAAAATAAATAAAAGACGTAGACTTAATATCTGTGCATTTTGCTAAATATACATTATATCTCAATTTCAGTGTGGAATAACTAAGCCAAAGATGGCGACATCCTTGGCTAATGTTTGTACAATGCAGTGTGCTGAAAAGAAATGAACCTGACAGAAAACAGCAGTGGCCTCCCGAGGAGGCAGACACTTGCTCCAAGCATAGTCAAAGCTGATGCAGAAAAACAGCAGTTTGTTATAACTGGGCTGAGCTGGGGCGTTTCCAGCTGTGGGGAGCAGAGTGGGAGCCTCTCCTGCAGTGTGCTTAATGATTCCTAATTGTGCAGTCAGCTAATTACAGTAATTAGTCTTGCCTCAGTTCAACAGGGTTGGGATTTCCTCAGTTGCTCTCTTAGGCCTGGAGTTTGGAAAGTCTGCTGATTTCACATTACAGCCTGCAAAGGTTTGCCTAGCAGACTCAAGGCTCTGAATGCCATCCCAGCACACAAAATATACGTATGAAATTGTACTGTATTTTAAAATAACTCCTGGACCCCAGACAGGATCTGTTTGCCTTGTGTTTTTACTTCTAAGAGTTGGGGGTTTGACAAATAATCCTGGAGTCAGTGACCCATGGTCCTCAGAGCCCTAAGGACAGCAGGAGCACGGGGTGGGGGTGGGGAGGCTGCCCTGGCCTGCTCAGTGTACCACTAATCCATCCTGCTTAGATCCCCTGCTCAGTGTACCACCAATCCATCCTGCTTAGATCCCAGTTAGTCACAGTTTGAAAACAAGGGTATGCACTTCAGAGTACAGCACTGTTTATGAAAGCAAAGGATAGAAACCGTCTGCAGGACAAGGAGACTGCTAAGAAAATCCTTGTTTGGGGCCAGAGAGAAGACTTAGTGATTAAGAGCACTGGCTCCTCTTCTAGAGGAGCCGGGTTAAGTTCCCAGCACCTACATGGCAGCTCACAACTGTCTGTAATTCCAGTTCCAGGAGATCTGACACACTCACACAGACCTATATGCAGGCAAAACACCAATGCACACAAAATAAAAGCAAAGAAATCTTTAAAAAAAAGATAAGGAAAAGAAATAAAAATGCAACATTTGAAAAAAAAAAAAAGAAATCATGGTTCATCCGTATAATGTAACCCTGATAAAAAGAGTAAAGATACCCTATGCATTGACTGGAAAAGAGTTTAAAGCTATTATTATTATTTTCAAATTTATTTTAAAATTTTTATTTATGTGTACATGTGTGTGTCTATGTGTATTCCCCATGTGTGCAGGTGTCATGGAAGCTAGTAGATGGCATTGGATTCCCTGGAGCTGGAATTATAGGCAGTTGTGAGCCACATGACATGGATGCTGGGAATCAAATTTAGGTCCTCTGAGAGAGCAAGTGTTTGTAACCATGGCACCATATCTCTAGACCTTTTTTTTTTCTTAAAAAGTGTGTGTATGTGTGCGCCCATGTGCACATAAATATACATGCTCATGGAGGCAAAGGTATCAAATCCTCCCAGAGTTGGGGTTTCAGGTCATTATAAGCCACTCACCATGGGTTCTGAGAACTGAACTTGAGGTCTCTGTAAGATTGGTGGAATTGTCTTGACCACTGAGCCATTTCTCTAGGACCTACAGCTATTATTTAAAATAAAAAAAGAGATTTATGTCTATGTTTTTTTTGTTTGCCTGCATGTATGTGCACCACATGAATACCTGGTACCTGTGCAAGTCTGAATACACCAGATTCTCTGAAACTGGAATTATGGACAATTGTGAACCACAGTATAGGTGCTGGGAACCAATCCTAGGTGCTCTGCAAGAGTAACAGGTGCTCTTAGTCACTGAGCCATCTCTCCATCCCCTAAAGTTGTTATTTTTAAAATGGGGGGAAGGCGGGGAAGGCTAGGTATGGTAGCACACACCTTTAATCCCAGCTCTTGGGAGGCAGAGGCAGCTGGATCTCTAAATCGAGGCCAGCCTGGTCTACAGAATTAGTTCTAGACAGTCAGGGATACATAAAGAAATCTTATCTTCGAAAAAACAAACCAAACCCAACGAAAGCAACAGTTGGCGAGAGATGTATGTTTGTCTGTGTGCAGTGAGTTTGCTGTGTCTGGGTTTGTATTTATTATGCAGCTGAAGTCCTTCAGTGAGGGAACAAGAGACTTGAGTGTTCGTGTGGGAGGTTGTGGATACGGGGGAGAATTTGGGAAGTAGGCAAGGAGGCAGGGGACACTTTTCACAGCCAGTGACTTTTGTTTTATTTGATACATTATTGCCTATGAGTCTTACGTGTTGGGAATTATAGGTATGCATCACCAAACTTTGCCACAATAAGTCTTTTAAAAATAAATTCTTTACAAATTAAGTGAATATGTTACCTAATGAAAGAGTAAAATAAATTTATCAAAAAGTTCAAAAATTTTTAATAAATAAGGCAAGTTATGGCAGGAGGGAGTCCTGTGATTATTTAATCCAGGATTTCTCAGGCAGTTTGTATTGGTCGAGGTACACTGAAAATTTCTCCAGTCACAGAATCTTGCTTGTCTTTGCATTACAGAAGCAAGAATTCAGGGCACTGGGCCATGGAGGCAGACCCCAGCCCCAGAATCAGTTTTAATTCCTGTTGGATTAAGTGAGTTAAAGAGTTATTAAATGTCTGTTGTTCCTGTCATACAAATCCCCTGAGAGCTCTGGGGCTGTGGAAAACAGGTGTCCAGGCTGTGACTCAGGCTGTGACTTAAGCCACACTGGGCTGCTCCTCCCTCAGAAGAGCTCTTCCTGGGCTAGCTCTGGTTTTGAGCATGAGGCAGACTTGTTTATAGTCTTAGCTGCATGTTGATATGGCAAAAGGCCCAGGAATCCCAGGGAATCCTGATCCTGGCAATGTGGAGCCTGACTTTTATAATTCGGCAAGTGTGCCTCAAGACATCCTCCAGGTCTGGAAGTTATTATTGAAAATTATGCTCTTCCAGTTTAAAGAGACTGCTGTACCCAATATTAGAAAATGATTTCCCAAGTATTATGAGCCAGGACTGTACTTTGATTTATTGATAAAAAATAAAAGATGAGACCTGGCAGTGGTAGCACACATCTTTAATCCCAGCACTTGAGAGCTAGAGGCAGAAGGATCTCTGTGAGTTCAAGGCCAGCCTGGTCTACAGAGCAAGTTCCAGGACAGCTATGCAGAGAAACTCTGTTTTTTTTTCCAAAAAAAAAAAAAAACAAACCAAAAACCAAAAACCAACCAAACAAAAAAGCCCAAAAACCCCCCAAAAGATGAAATCACTAAGTAAATGAGTTGAAAACAAATAAAAACAACAAATGTAAACGAGTAAATGAGCTGATGACAAAACCCCTTACCAGCTGTCTCTAGGGAGCAGTGACACTGAGATAATGTAAAAGTTCTTGAGGTATGAACTTTAGACATATAAAAAGAATTTTTGGAAAATCTGGATAGCAATGTAGTATCTTCTTGAATCCATGATATGAATTAGAATGCTGGGTTATTATCATTAAGTAGAATTATATTAGCATATACTGCACAACAGGCACAACGTGCCTTAAGTACTTACATATACTCACTCGCTTGATTCTCAACGACCTATGAGATACAGGTACATATCTATTATACAGGGGAAACCGAGGCACAAAAAGTTTAGTCAGTTCAAGGTCATACAGTAGGAAAGAGAGTCGGACTTCTACCCCAGACTGTGTAGTCAGTGTTGAACACCTTCCATTGGCCAGCAGCCATGCCAGGCGCTAGAGATACAATGGTGAACCAGAGTTTTTGTTCTCATGGTACCAACATTCCAGACAATTGAACGAATACATCCAGTTAAAGGAGAGGTGAGCTCCCTTACTACCAAATAAGGGTCAGGTAGAACAGTATGGTGACATATTGTGAGGGATGGGTGTAAAACATTCGAGCGAGCCACAAGGAAGTTCCGGACAGGGGAGCACCAGAGCAGTTTCTGAGCTGAGACTGTTCCTCACACTTTCTAGCATGTCAAGGAGGCCTTTTAGCTGGAGTAAAGGGAGAAAAGGAAGTGGCAGTTGAAGAGGAGACCTGAAAGGGGTGTGATCATGCTGAGTCTTGGGGAGCAATGTGAGCTCTTGGACCTCTGTTCTGAGTGAGACGAGAAGCCAGCAGCAGGAAGAGAATCTGAAAATGGGATTGTCCGCCTGTTGCTTTAGAATGAAACAAAGGATCACTGTAGGAGGACGTGAAGAAACAGAGGACCAGTGAGCTGCCTAATGACGCAGGTGCTAACTGATGTTGGCTTAGCTGAGGGCAGTGGTGATGCTGAGTAAAACTGGCTGACTCAGCAGTCATTTTGAAGATGGACTGGGAGAATTTGGGCTTGGATCTGATGTGAGGTGAGATAGAAACAGGTGTCAAGGAGGACGCCAAGGTTTGGGGCTCAGCAGTGGAAGGTATGACTACTTCTCAGAAGTGTTGAGTTGTTAGGGTCAGAGCATGGGCTGGGCAGCCTGAACAAGCTTGTCTTCGTCATGGGCTAATTAAACAAGCGAGTGGTAGTGCAAAGCAGAAAAGATGTTTTCTGTGTGGTCACACTGGGAAAGGAAACAAAACGTCTAGTGGCCCACGCCCAATCTTCAGGGTCTTGACAGGAGGCTTAGGTTAAACAGAATGCCTAGGGACGCATAACTAAGCTGTCCTCGTCAAGGTGTGGTCTTGTTCATCCTGGTCTCGGCTCCAGTCTCTCCTGCACGGTGGTCTGACACACTGTCAGAACTGTGTGAAACCTTCCAGGAGGTGACCCCCGCCCCACCCCCAACCCGGCTGGCTCCAGCCTTCATTCCTTTCCTTCCCCCAGCATAGACTCCTGGGGAAACTCCATTTTCTTGGGCTCCATTGTTTCCAAAGTCTGACAGTCCAAAGGAGGGAAATGAGTGTCTTTGCAGAATATCTCCATTACAGAACAGAAAGAGGAGAAGGTGATGTTTGAGGGCTAAAGCCAAGTGACTGTCTTTAGAAGGAGGTGGCAAAAATGGCCAAGAAGTGAAAATTCCGCCCTTCACTAAGATGATGGAGAAGCTGGCAAAGACAGAATATTCTTTCCTTTAGAACTCTGACGACCCACAGAAGGTTTGCAGCAACCTAGAGAATATTTATTGAAGAAAAAGGGCTGCATTTTAGAATTTTCAGCTTGCTCCAGTCTTAGCCCCCCTGTAGTGATATTGCATTTGTATTTTAATAAATAAAGCTTGCCTGAAGTTCAGAGAGTAAAGCAGTCCCACTGGTCAGCCTTACAGACCAGGCAGTGGTGACACACACTTTTAATCCCAGTAGCCACACTAGTTCACCACAGAAACCTGGCAGTAGCGGTGCACGCCTTTAATGCCAGCACTTGAGAGGACTATAAGATGGGAGGAGACAGCTCACACACAGTCTCATTCTGAGAGTCCTGGAGGCAGGATCGCCATTTTGGACTGAGGTAGAGGTAAGAGCCAGTAGCTGGCTGTTTTGCTTTTCTGGCCTTCAGGCTGAACCCCAATTTCTATCGCTGTTTTTTTATTAATTGTGCTATAGCCCCCTCACTCCTGTTGGCTACACAGAAGTCTTAAAAATAACAACCTGCTTCCCTGGGATCACCAGGCTATCATCTCAGGGAGCAAATTGGAGCCAGAAATATGAATCCTTCTCCTCAAAGAACTGTCATTCTTTTACCACCCAGTGGTTTCTGGAGGACCCCTTTAAAAAAGACTGTCTATTTGATTCAACGTAAGTTCCCTATTGTAGGGAGCCTTTTTCTTAGAAGGCCTTTGTCCACAAAGCAACAGCACAGGCGCTCAGCTGTGGGGTAGTATGGTAGTATGGGCAAACAACAGCACAGGCGCTCAGCTGTGGGGTGGTATGGTAGTATGGGCAAACAACAGCACAGGCGCTCAGCTGTGGGGTGGTATGGTAGTATGGGCAAACAACAGCCTGACCAAAAGCATGAAAGGAGCTGCGGGGGAGTGAGATGTCCACATATTCCTGGGACCACTAACAGCCATGCATGTGGTTGGCCATTTTAGGGTCAGGAACAACGGGAGAAGGCCTTGGACGTCACCTCTGAGTGACCTAGCGGTTGTGCAAGCAGGAGGTTAGGTCAAGGCAGAGCTGTCACCTTCTTGGCTGAGAGCTGAAGGCATGCTCCAGCAAGCTCCCAGTGGCTGGGGGCAGGTGACTATTGGTTCCAGGCATTTAAGAGAATCTGTCTGTCTTTTTTTTACCTGATTAATAGCCTAAATAGAGACTTTGGTAGTCACACACAAGAAGAAAATACAGACTTTACATATTAGTTTTGAAAAGTTATTAAACAACAACTAGAAGAAGCAACAACGATAGATCCTGGGGAGAAAGGAGAGTCTGATTTCCAAAGATGTCATGTTGTGTTAAGATATCCATTTTTTAAACCACAACACAAGATACACAAAGCTATAAGAACAAACAGCCTATACTCAGAGGAAATATAAAAGATATTGTGCTAACTATGCAAAATCCTTAAATAATCTATTTCAAATATATTCAAAGAGCTGATTGGAAGTATGTCTAAAAAACCCCCCAAATATAAGAATGAGACCACACAAATAGAGATGCAAAGAAATGATAAGAGTAATAAAATGCTTCAGAGCTGAAAAATACAGTAAGTGAGGCGACTAGTTCACTAGTGGAGCTGGGCAGCACATGCGAGGGGCAGAGAAAGAAGCAACACAGCCGGAAGTAAGTCCACTGAAATTATTCAGCTTGAAAAACTGAAGGGAAATGATGAGAGCTTCAAAACTCTAGGACAACATCAGGCATACAAATATATATGTATGTGTACATAGTATACACACACATATATATACATACATACATATATATAAAATGATGTCATGGAGAAATAAGACTGACAGAAATAATATAGAAACAATGACAGAACTTCTTAATTTTGATCAAAATCACAACCTGTATGTTCGAAGCCTGCATTTTAAAGAAATAGAAAAGCATTGTCTCTGAATGGAGTGAAATACTCAAGCTCACCAACTTAAAGTCAGGCAAAGTTTATTTTGGCTCACCGTTTTGGAGGTTCAGGCCCTGATCTGCTGGGCTGTTGCTTTGGGGGCCCCTCAGAAGGCAGCATGTCATGGTAGAATGGTGCAATGGGCAGAACTGCTTACCTCATGGCATGAGAGAGAAGGGTCCCAGGTTCCCAAATTCCATATAAAGTCACAACCCCAATGATGTGACTTCCATTAGGCTGTACTTCTAACAGCCTCTCCATAGTTGTCTTTTGGGAGCAAGACTTTAACAAGTGGGCTTTGAGAAAAACATCCAAGATTCAAACTACCAAAGCCTGACTAGATGGGTTTTGAGGAGAATGAAAGAGATTGAATCAGTCTAAAAGTGACACGGAGCCTAGCGGTGGGGGCTCACACCTTTAATCCCAGAACTAGGGAGGGGGAGACGGGAAGGGATATGGCTGGGTGGAGAGAGGAATATAAGGCGGGAGGAGACAGGAGCTCAGGATTCAGTCTGAGGATTCCTAGAGACAGGATGGCCCACTAGGTCCGAGGATTCCATAGAGGTAAGAACTAGTGGCTGACTGCTTTGCTTCTCTTATCTTTCAGTATTTATCCCTAAATCTGACTGGGGGGGGTATTATTAAGACCAATTAGAATCGCTCAGTACCTTCCACAAGTTTGTCAAGTCACAGCCCATTCACTTCTCCAGCCCTTGAATGTTTTTTTTTTTAAAGATTTATTAAGTATACAGTGGTCTGCCTGCATGTATGCTTGCAGGCCAGAAGAGGGCACCAGATCTCATTACAGGTGGTTGTGAGCCACCATGTGGTTGCTGGGAATTGAACCCAGGGCCTTTGGAAGAGCAGGCAGTGCTCTTAACCACTGACCCACCTCTCCAGCCCCGACCTTGAATATTTTGAAGCTAGTTCCATACATTATATCATTTTCCAGTAATTTGGAATGTATCCATAAAGCCTAAGGATTTTTAAAAACATAACAACAATACTGTTTACATATCTGAAAAAGAGCTTCTAGGAATTCTTAACTTGCAGGAATGAGGAAATTGTGTGTGTGTGTGTGTGTGAGAGAGAGAGAGAGAGAGAGAGAGAGAGATAGATAAGATAAGATAAAGAGAAATGTTCTTAACTATAGTAAAAACAGGTCATTATTCTCCCAAGGAATAAGGTCAAAATCATTAATCTGATGAAAATGAAAATCATCCACTGGGGTGGATAGCGATTTCTTAGGTACTTGAGGAGGGAAGCTGGCCTGGCATTGTCAGGAGAAAGGGCTGAGCCGGATGAAAGCATCTTGGAAAGGCATCCAGGGTAGGTACTTTCTCCCATGAGGTACAAGGGTGGCGCAGGATGGATCCCGTTGCAATCCTATCTTCTCAGGGTAAGCAATCCTTGCGGGGCCGTTCTGGGTAGGCTGGGGTACTCAAGGGAGCTCCTCAGGGCTGTTACTTTCAAATTGGGGAAGGACTCCTTCTTTTGTTTTGGCAAGCACAATTAGTTTAAAGACAGAGCAGGAGGGGGTGTGGCCTTGGTTTCACCGCCACGGCTTTTTGAGGAACCTGGGAAGACCTCGCCACATGGCAACAGGGTCCCACCTGAACTTCTGAGGCCCTCCTGCCAAGGCCTGTAGGAGGCTAAACTCGAGGTCGCCCTGTGAACGCGTGCCAACCATCAGAACGCAGGCGCGGAACAGCAGCACCGCTTTCCCAACCCGGGAGAAAGGGCAGTGAACAGGCGGAGAAGGAACCCATGCCCTCTAGAGCGGTCTCTCATTGGCTACTGTCGTTCCACCCTCAGTCCCTATTGGCTAGAGCAGAGCGCTCGCGGGGCGAGCACGCTCCCACTGCGTCCTGTGGCATTGGGTCAGCTTACGGGCGGCGCAGCCAATAGGAGGGCTAGTAGGCGGAGCAATCTGAGCGGGGCAGCCAATGGGAGGGATAGTAGGCAGGGCAAGAGGAGCGGGGCGTGCGCGCGCGGGCCAGAAGGTAAACAGATTCGGAGCGTGTGCCCCGCGCTCTCACGGCTGCAGCGCTGGGAGGCGTTGCGTAGCTGACGGAGGAGCCTGCCTTCCTGCAGCCGGGTAAGGCTGCCGGTGCCGGCCCGCTGCTAGCCCCAGCACCCCGGGGTCCGCTCAAGTGACAACGCGGCCTGGGCTTGCGAATTTGCTTTGCAGCTGCGGCGCCTCAGGGCCAGGCTGGGGTGCAGCGGTCTCCCGTCCCGGGTCTGGCCCAGCGAACGGAGGGCCGCGCTTGGAGCCGTGGGTTCCGGGAGGCCCGCTTGCCGGGCCTCTGCGTGGTGCACGCACGTGGCTGCCCTTCTCGGAATGTTTCTCCGAACTCCCAGAGTGCCTCTGGCTCTGGTTGCAGTTTGTGTCAGAACTACGACTTCTGTGCCCCAGCCAGCGCTTGGGTTTCACAGCTAGATCTGGGGTGAACTCGAGGAAGGCGTTCCTTCCTTGTTCCTTTTCTTCGCTTTTTGCTCCTTCTTATTTTGCCAGACACTGGTGCTCTCGAGAGCCATTTGGATTGAGTCCCCTCGTTCTCTTGCACAGTAGCTGTCATATCATTCAGCCAAGCCCCAGTTCTAAGTGTGAGGGGACTGAGAACTCTGTAGGGGCGGGTCTGGGTGCTGGGACCCTTCCTTGGCCAGGGCTTCCTGAAGGGGCAGAGGCCGGGTGCAGACTCCCAGCCTGGGTTGGGCTTGTAGCCTGATAGAAAACTGCCTCATGCTCTCTTGTGCTTAGTGTCAGTGGGACAGGACTCTGGAGCTGGGGGTGCCAGGCTGACCACCTTGCCCAGGATTTGGACTAATGACCAGGCCAGTCTTCTAGTTGTGCTGTGGATGGTGGGTCATGCTGGCAGGAAGGCTGTTGGGAAACTTCCGGAGTGGGGAAGGGCCTTCTGAGAAGGGTCTAGAGGGGTTTGTGCTCACAAGAGCAGCATCCGTAAGACTCATAGGGTAGCTTTGGATTTGATAGTTAACCTTGCAAATAATGAGGACAGCTGAACTGTGATTTTTTTTATATTTATTTATTCTTTTTGGACCAAGTGACTCAAAGGAAAAGTGTAGCAGGCAATCTGGGCATTCTCTCTGGGCTAGTGAACCAGCTAAGACAGAGCTTCCCAAGTCCAGACTATTAACGTTTTGGATCCATAATTGTTTACTGTTCTTGTCTTGTGCCTTGTAGTGTGAAGCAAAATCCCTGGCTTGGATCCACTAAACAAATAGTGAGCTCCCCTGCCCCACCAATTGTGGCGATTGAAAATGTCGCCAGACATTGCCAGATACCACAGAAGAGCAAATTTGGTTTGAGAACCACACAGGCAAGACTCCGGACAGGGTCATCCCATGCTGCCAGCAAGCTCTCTGCAACTTGCCTACAAGCAGTTGAGAAATTTAGGACGGTGTTATGTCCCTGCTGTAAACAAATGGGGGAAGCCGGGAGGATGAGGCTTTAACGGAGAAACCGTGAGTGTACAGGTGAAACCTCCCAGAGGAAAGCGGAAGCTTTTGTGCCGGTGAATGTGACTGGATAGGGTCAAATTTTGAGGATGTGGAAAACTGGCAGTGTCTACCCATAGGAACGTTGGGAGACTTAGTGGGTAAGCACAGGAAACCACCATAGGTTGGTTCTTCAATGGTGAGCAAACAAGTGGGATCAATCTTCATTGTTTGCTTGAACATCTTTGTGTCTTGTAATGTGGAAGGAGAGCATGCCGGTGTCTCCAGGGACTGTCTGGCTGCACTCCACAATGCACACTTGCACATGTACACAGGTGCACATGTAGAGTTTGTGGAATTCACTTATAGTTGATCAGTATTGGAAACCATGCCCCATTTCTTTTTGTGCAGAGGAAGAGGCTTTGCCTTTGAGTCTACATTTTGCTTTCAGTATAGCCCAGAATTTAGGTGTTGAACTTATTAGGTCCTAAATTGATAGCTGTTCCAAAAAGATGAAAGATAGTGCACTGGATAAATGTTCTGGGTAAGAAAAATATCCCAAGCCTCTACCATGAATTTGTACTTCTTAATTGATCCTGTGGGCATGTGTCAGGCTTCCACTAGAGGGAATACCCCAACTGGGAGGTTTCTGGGATGCCCTTTGTTACCCATAGTAGGGATCTGGAAGGGTCCTTCTTAAAGTGACTTTATTATTGGGAAGTTTGAAACTTGGCAGGATAATTTTCCATTAAGAGCCACCAGCACTGAGTCATTGTCTTGTCAGTTGAAACCAGAGCCTTGTGCAAAATTAGACAGGGATATTTGAAGAGTTGTCTTGGTTTGACAACCGGAAATAGCTCTAACATTCCCGTTGACAGTCCAGGACTGGGGAGAAGCAGTGGGGAAGGAGGTCGAGGGGAGAGATCAAGGGTCCTGTTTCTTTTGTGGTTGCACATGTGATGGGAACGGGAGTGAGGGGCAGAGGGTGACCTGAGTCACAAGCGGTGGAATCAGAGGGACCACAGGACTCAGGGTTTGGACTGGGTATGTGCAGATGGGACATCGGGCCAGGGTTCTAGGCGGGGACAGAGTTGTGTAATGGCATCATTACTGGAAATAGAGGCCATAGGAGGAAGAACTAATTTGGGGGAAGATGATAATGTTAGCATCAGATGATGAGGGTTGAGCACCATTGGAACTTTCTTTTCCATCCTTTTTTATTAAGATATAATTTCCTTTTTTATTAAGATATAATTTGTTTGCACTAAATTCACTCATTTTTTTTCATAGAGTTGAAAAAATATCACTTAGTCACTAGCACAGCCAAAGTTAGAATAATTTCATCAGCCTTCAAAGTTCTGTTGCATGCCTTGTAGTTGCTTGTAGCGCTGGGAAGAGTGTATAGTACAGGTGTGCGAAACTTGGCTCTGAGAGCCTACCTGGCTGAGAATGGGGAGGCCTTGGCTAGCCCGTGGAGAGAAGCAAGCAGCCCAGAAGACAGTGCACAGTGGGTAGGCAGGAAGAACTAGGACCGGCTTGAGCTGGCTCAGCTGTGGAGTGTGGCACAGGTGAAGAAACGTTGGAGGAAGCTGATGAGCCCCCACCAGGAGGGAGAGTGGTTGGAACACATGAGGGACAGGAAGCAGTGGCGGAGGTAGGTTGGAGAGTCCCGCTGACTTGAACTTCAGGCGTTTGTAAAAAGAGACAGGCATAAGAAGAAGGCTGAAGGAGAAGAGAGGAGGGGCTGAGATGAGGGACCAAGAATTAGAAGGTGTTCATATCTGACTGCCAGTGTTCTAAGGTAGAAGGAGCAAAGAGGCAAAAAGGTCTGTTACAGAGAGAATGTGTCCTGGGCTAAGTATTGTAGGGACAGGGTATCCTGCAGGCCACTGAAAGAGAAAGCTCTGTGTGTGTGTGTGAGACAGAGACAGATGGAATTTACAGCACGGAGGCATTTCTCCACTTCTGCCTCTACTCTGCACTGGGCTTCTGCTGAGGTCCAGGCTTTCTGCTTGCACCTTTGTGATGATGGCACTGAAGCTTCTCCTTTTTGGTAGAATGTCTAGATGAGTCTTTCCTAATTCTTTTAAGCGTTATTTTCTGCAGACCTGGTTAAGTCTGAAAGGACCACTTCAGAAAGAGCTCTGGGTGGCTCCTTGTCATTCTCCTGTACTCCAAGGGTAAATAGTACTGTCATGATTTACACATGGGGAAATGGAGCACACTGGCCCCCGGAGCAGAACTGGTGTCCCCAAGGTCTGAAGCTGGAAACCCATTTTTGCTGTCAGTCTGTCGCCTGTAGCCTGTTATGTGTGCTGTCCAGGAAGTAGAGGACCAGCTGTTCACCGAGCTGGATGATCTGCTCTGGGGACTGTTCACGTAGCATGCCAGGTGTTTGTCTCCACTCCTGGTATAGAGGAGGGAAGCAGAATAAATTGCTGATGAATTGCAGGTGGTTACCACTTGACACAAACGTCTCAGTTGTTTGATAAATTGAAGAGCAGCTTGGTGGCTCTTGCTCGCAGAGGTATTGGTAGCTAACACTGGACACTGCTGTGGCCAGGTTTGTTATGTCCTTCTCTGGCCTAGAACGTCCTGTGAATAGCCAGGGCAGACTTGCTTCCTGAGCAACAGCTGCCTGCTGCCTTCTTCCTCTTCCCTTTCCCCATCCCCTCTTGTAGACAGGATTGGGACAGATAGAAGAAAACGTGTGTCTGCAGACTCGTCAAGTCAGCTGGACGACTTGCAGCCTGACTCCTCTGAAAACTGCGTTTGAATGGTGTGTTGCTCTTGCCCTGTCAATGTCTGTGTGCCTAGGGGATCAGGGAGGCGAGGACATAGAGACGATTGCCTTGTGTTCGGCTCTAGGTGCGGAACTCTCTGATTGTTTATGTCCAGTGTGTTTCCAAAGTGTCTTAAGCTGGCTGTCAGCAGCATACTGAATCACCTCTTCTGGGTGGTGTCTCATACCACATCGCTAAATAAACCACCCTGGTGAGGACCAGCCTGTCCTTCCCCAGAACTGCTTGTCTCCCTGACTCAGAAGTGAAAAGATACTAGTGGTTATCTATGCATTTTTTTGCTTTCACCAGGTCTATACCAGGGTACCTGCATGATCGTAAAGTTAATAACCACACCAACCAATGGCTCTGGATGCCCAGTGCACACCCTAAACACCCTCATATTTCATGTAAGAGATCTAATGCAGGTGAGGAAACGGAGGCTCAAAACCACGCTTATATAATTTAACTTGCATGTTGGCAGCAGAGCCATGCTTCAGACCAGTGATCAGTCTGTACCAATTTGAAATAGGATTTTGCTATGTATTTCAAGCAGGTCTCAACTCATGATCCTCCTGCCCCAGCCTCCAGGGTAGTGTGGAATTGTATTTGCTGCCAGGGCTGCGTCTGGCTGGGGTTCATGGGGAGCAGCTCTGAGGACCGGCTTCTTGTGTAGGGCAGGCTGACCAGCCAGTGTGGCTCTCTAGGGTTTGACTAATGTTCTTTAGTCAAGAGGGGCTTTGTGTGCGGCTTGGGGGAGGAGCAGTGTGCATCCCTGTTTGCTGCCTGTCTACCTGCACTGTCTTTCAGCTGTCTCCCCTGTGCTCCGAATGTCCTCAGTGCTTCCTGGCAGGAACTGGTTAGAGCATCTAGGAATGTGTGTGAAGCGTTACAAGGTGATGGACTCCTAAGAGCTCACGCTGCCGACTGACAGTGGTTGCCCTGTGTAGCGGGACGAGGAAAGGGATGCAGGTGTTATGGCTGTGAGGATCTGTGCAGGGAATTGGCATCTGACACCCCTCTACCCCCACTCCTGACCACGCAGGGGTTACCTTCCCCAAATAACCCAGTAAAAGGTGGTCTCCAGCCCCTGAATAGGGGTCAGATTCATTCCTGGATATAAGGAGATGAGCTTGGCTGGGTGGCAATCTGTGTCCCAGTACCATCCTCACGGGCATGTTAGGATACAGTTCTGGCGACCTCTCTAGATGTCTTGGAAGAATTGGAGTCTACAGTACAACTTTATTTATAAAAATAGACAGTAGTGTTCTCAGAGTTGGAGTCAGGGTTTATGGCCTAGCTGCTCTAACAAGCCAGGCTTAGCCACTCACCTTCGATAACAAGCCAATTTAAAAGAGCGAAGGTAATAGTGAAAACCAGAAAAAGGAGATTTCTTCAGTGTGGCCATGTTAAGAAGGGATCCAGCGACACCCAGCCCTGCACGCCCTGGTCCATCACTGAGGTTCTAACATGAGGGTGGCATGTAAATAGAAGGCAAGAGATATGCATACTTAAGCTCTTCCTGTTAGGTGTGGGTCTGCTGTGACTGGCCACAGTCCAGGGGTCATACTCCTGCAACAAGGGCTGACAAGATCAAACAGTATTTGAGAGAAAAGTTTCCCCTGTAGCTGGCCCATTTTTAGCCACTTTCTTTTCTTGATGTGAAATTCCTGGGAGAATTCTAAATCATTGGAGTTCATTGTTACCACAGACAACATAGCTGTAGGGATGGGCACAACTGACTCTTTTAGAGTAACCTCATTTCTTCCAGGCATGCCGGTGAGGCTAGGTATGGCCCCAGAGGCTTGGCTTGCCCCCCCCATCTGGCCTTGAAGGACCACTAGTCATTCGTGTCTTTCGTGATGCGAAAATACGGCCACAGCACTTGTTATTTGATTCTAAATTTCCTAATTACCAGGGGCTTTGTGTGTAGAGTCAGTGATCATTAACTATTTCTTTTGATGACGGGCCAATGGGGAGGAAGAGTCTGTGCCAAGTGATTTTTCTCACCACCATTCTGAAAATGGCAGTTGAACCTTATTCCCCAAGGTAAGACGGCTGTGTGCCTGGCAGCCAGTTAGGGGCTGGTGTCCTCTGAACAGGGCTAACGAAGGACTCAGAGGTTATTTATAGCCTTTCATCTGTCCCTTATCCACTGCCCATTCTACCCTGGATAGCCACTAGAGGAACATGGAATAGTTTTTTGAAAGTACTTTGTGTGTTTAATTAAAACATTTTTTTCAACCACATATTTAAGGATTTTTTAAAACATAATTTTAATATTATTCAAATACTGCATGTTCTCTCTAGAAGATTTTAGAGTACATAAATAAATTCCAGAAGACTCTAACAACCCACTACCCAGAGGAAACCTCATGCTTTTAAATGTTCTATGATGATTTTTTTTTCTCCATGGGACAATATACTCTTATTTGTCAACAAATACTTTTGCTAGTGTCATTTAAATCACTACATCACCTCGTCCCACGCATGACTGCTACTCACTGTGCTGATATATATATATTTGTCAACTTGGCCCAAACCTAGACTTATCTGGCAATCTTAATTGAGAAAATGTCCCCATGAGATTGGCCTGTAGACAAGTCTGTTGGAGTATTGTTTTTATTGCTAATTGATAGAGAAGGGCCCAGTCCACTGTGCACAGTGTCACCCTGGGCAGGTGGTCCTTCTGCCTTGTATAAGAAATCAGGCTGAGCAAATCAGGAGGAGCAAGCCAGTAAGCAGAATCCCCCCATGGTCTCTGCCTCAGTTCCTGACCCAGCTTACTTCCCTACTTGAGTTCATGCCTTGGCTTCTGTCAATGATGGGCTGTGATTGGATGGGTAAGCCAAGTTGCTTTTAGTCCTGGTTTCTTTAACACAAGAGTAGCAAGTGACTAGGACACTCGCCTAACTCATTTCTAATAGCGCTGTGACTCCCATTCTTAGAGACAAATAAATTACCACACACATCCATTTTTAAAGAAATGTACTTCGAGGGGGTTGGTAGGATTTTTGGATTGGTATCAGACAGAATGCCTGGTGAGGAGAAGGGGACAGAGAGTTCCTGGTGCTGGTCCTTGTGTGGGGAGTGGGAGCCTGTAGATGCAGACGGAGACAAACCCTGGCAGAGGCCTGGCTCCATGGTGAAGTCCGCCGTTGCTGTCTGATGTGGGGAGCAGAAGTCCTTTCTCGCCCACTCTTTTCCCTTTCCTAGTATCTAGTATTGAGTTGCCTTTGAAAGCTGGTAGTGCATTAGGACATTGCTTGCCCTGCAGACAGAGGCCTGGAGTTAGGTGATTAAGGTGTATGACTAATGGTCCTCGATGTGTGATTTTTAAAAGTGTAGGCAAAGGACAAATCCAGTCCATAGTGATTTGTGAATTTTGGTTCTGAATTTGCTTATTCTAATGCAGTTCGACTTCTGAGTCCTTGGAGGAAACAGTCATTTAGTTTCCTTTTTGTCAGAATAGGAAAAATGTTGAGGATATGATGGAACTTTTCACTTCCCATGAAGGATTGAAATGATGTGTCATGCCCAAAAGGAAAAGAAGGCTCTTCACTGGAAGGGGACACAGACCACTCACCACCCTTTGGGACCTCCCAGAGGTCTTTGGTGAAGAATGCTTGAAGTGACAGTCTTGACAGTTCTTGGTGGTTGGCTCATCGTCTTTAAGAACAATCCCTTATGGTTTCCTTTTTCAAGGTCTTGAAGGAATCATGGAAAAAGAAGGCTTTTACGTAGTGGCAAAGGCAGGCTTTGGGAGACAGAAGCAGGAGGAAGCCTTAGAAATGTCTCTCTTTGGAGGCTTTCTGCTTAGTGTTGGATGCCAGTCACCCTGTTCCTCTTCCTTCTTTTCTGGAAGACGAGGGCTCTCAAAGTTGGCGGCATCATTGGCACATGATACCTGCTGGAAACACAGAAGCCCCAGGGTATGGCCAGCTCTCTCAGAAACCCTCCAGCTCTTTCTGCTTCACACCAGCCCAGGAGCTTTTGAAACTGTTGATTGCCATTTGTGGGTCAAAGCTGTGAGCAGGTTTAAGCCAGTTTTGCAAATGCCAGACTTTCTGAAGCTTTAGAGAGACTAGCTAAAGTTTTTTCATTTGCTAGGTATTTATCACTGTAAACTACTGCTTGGAGCTGGAGGGACAGGAGGGTGCACAGAAGATAGAAGTGGTTCCTGTCCTGTGATTAACAGCCTCTAGTGAGATGGTTGTTAGATTCAGAGAGCATGATCTTGTCTGCAGTGGCATGCAGGGTACAGGAAGTTGGGACATATGCCCCTGAGGAGGGAGGAAATGTACCTCGATCCCTTTTTATAGGGAGCCCAGGCCTTTAAGAGGGTCCCCCATAAAGTCCAGGAATGGCTTAGCCAGGCTGGACCACATTCAATGGAGGGAGCGTAGTAAGCCTGCAGCTGGCAAGGCTGAGAGGGCTAGGTCAGGAAGCCTCTTTCTGCATCTTAGGGATCTCAGAGAAGCCATGGGGTGTGGGAATACTTTGACAGGACATTTTTGAAAAAGACATTGCTCTGGCTGGCAGCCTGGGAATGCGTGGACAGGCCAAGGCAAGACAGAGTGGCGAGTATGGCTGTTCTATGAGGCTAGGGCATCAAGGCTGACTTTAGACATGCAAGCTTGGAGTGCCTGAGCTTCCCTGAGGAGGTGTGTGAGCTGGAAGACTCGTGCTGCCTGTTTTGGAGAAGGCGTCCCAGGGCTGAGGACTTTCTGTGCAGTGTGCTATTTAGGTTCTTATCCCAGCTATTCCAAGTCTTTAGTGGCAGCTGTGACAGGGAGGGGCAGGAGAATGGTGTGAATACCACAGCTTTGCTGGCTTTGGAGCTCACCTGTGATGCCCTGTAGTTATGAAGGGCATTAGCTGATGCCCTTTGGTAAATCTTCATATGCCATCCTCAGCTTGCTCTCACTCCATGAGAACAGCGACAGGCTGGTATGTCCTGGCTATGAAGTGGGGTACATATGACCACCTTCCTGCCCCTTATGGCCCCCTTCTCCACGAGCGTCTCTAGTGGATGAGTATTGATGCTTTTGTTAGCTTTGTGCCTATTGGCTTATCAAACTTATCAGAATACTACTTACTTTCCTGCTGGTATGTCTTTATGTATTTGGCCAGGTCTGAATCTCTTGGGCATGTTTGTCAGTCCTGGAGACTTTATTTGAAGGCCCCAGTGCCCTAGATAACTTCCAGCTGGGGACTTGGCTCCAGGAGGTGGCTCTGGAAGGATTTTAGGAAGGTTGGTAAATGATGGTCCGCAGGAAAACCTCCAGAGCTCGAGTCACTTGCCTCTGGGCTACCCTGTGCCTCTTTCTCAGTCTCTTTGCTCTGGGCGAGAGGTTTCATTCGTTGCAGCTCTGTCTTTTTTCAGACTGCCTTTCCTTTCCTGATAGAAATTTAACACATTAGAGCCATAAGAGGCTGAGTCACCCAATTGGTGGTGGCAGGACTGGGGCCATGTCTAGGCTCTGGGGATAGTATTTTCCACTTAGGCAGGTACCTCTGTTTTTACTGCTGATGCCTCCTTGGTGGTGTTGCCCATTTTCGATGTGCTTGCATGCTAGGGGCACATGGCTAGGACACATTGACCCACGGCCTGCAGGACAAGCCAAGTACAATGGGAGATAGGAGTGAAGGATGTTAGCATGGTCCCTTGCTAGTGTACTCTCCAAGTGTGAGGAGTATCTGTCCTCTTTTCCTGCTTGGGGTTACTGGATCTTTTGTTCCCCTCAGAGGAGAATGTTTACTCAGGGACAGGGTTCCTAAACCAGCAGGGCACTGTATCAGGGTTGGTGTAGGGTAGGGAGGGAAACGGGCTGATGGTCTCCATGAGGGCTCTAATCCTTGTAGATGAAATCGTGGTGCTGATGTGGTCCTTGTGTGTGAAAAGGGTTCCTGGGCTTTTGATGGAATTGATGTAAATTATGATGTAAATGCCTCCTAGCTGAGTGGCTGGCATGGTTGAATTATAGGTCACCTTAGGATTGTGTTGAATTAGAAACAGGGTCTTTAAGACCCCAGACATTAAAACCAGAAGGAGAAGAGCTGTGGAAACTGCTTCCTTCTGGTAGTCATTTGCCCTCTCACCTCTACTTTGATTCTTGGAGGCAGGGACTCTTTTACAAAAAACTGCCTGTGTTGGTAAGGGTGTGAACAGTTGGTTCACTTTGTACTGCAAGGGAGGCCCAGCACAACCCCTGCATGATAGGTAAATAATGTTTACCCAAGGGGGTGGCCATGGAACAGCTATAGTGGTTTTGAAATCTATATACTCATAAACAGTAGGGCTGTGCTTATTAGCAATAACTGCTGATTTGAGGAAAACAGGTTCTCCCACACAGTGCCCAGAAATCTGTAAGGGACGGCCTTTCCATTCAGATGACTCTGGGGTCCAGTATGTAGACTGGCACCATTTTGGAATTCACTAACATTTCATATATAACTGTTCTGGCAGGAAGGAAAGCATGGTTCACTATTCTTAATTTATTTTTTAATTAAGTTTTTTTCTTTTGTTTGTGTGTCTCTGAGTATGTACATGCATGTGTATCTCTGAGTGTGTGCATGTGTGTGTGTCTCTGAGTGTGTACATGAGAGTGTGTCTCTGAGTGAGCATGCATGTATGTGTGTCTGAGTGAGTGTGTGCATGTGTGTGTGTCTCTGAGTGAGTATGCGCTTGTGTGTTTCTCTGAGTGTGTGCATGTGTGTGTGTCTCTGAGTGAGTGTGTACATGCGTGTGTGTCTCTGCGTATGTGCATGGGTGCTAGGAACTGAACTCAGGTTCTCAGTGAGAGCAGTAAGTATTCTTAACTGTGAGCCCTCTCCCTACTCCCCATCCCCAGTTCTCTTTTTAAATAAAGGTCTCTTTCTGTCCTGCCTTGAGACTGAGGAGATCCTTGGAGTGGCTAGGGACTGACATGTTCATATGCCCGACATTCTGGTTAGCACCGTGGTCAGTGCTCTTGTGTCCCTTTCCTACCTTGCTTCTTGCAGTGGATGCAGCGAAGAGATGGAATACACGGGCCCCTGACTGCCCCGCTTTTCTGCTGTTTGTCGTTCGCGCACCTGCTCTGCCCAGTTCTGCTGCCTGCCTTGGCCAAGGTGCTCCTTGGAAAGGCCATCTGTTTTTTCTTTAGCTTCCAACCTGTTAACAGGACTTATCTTAGTCCATCACCATGCCTCAGGGGTAGTTAATGACCAACTAGGCCAGGCCCTAACTACTAACACCGTGGATACTGAATCTCCCCGTCTCTGACCCTGACCTACATTAAGAAACACGCTCTGCTAGGGCCAGTAGAGAACGGGAGTGAGGATGCGTGCAGCGGAGGCAGGCAGCGGCCTCTACTGCTCTGGGTGCCTTTCTGTTCTCAGTGCTGGAGCGCAGTGTGCAAACCCTGGCTGACCAAGGGTCAAGGAGGTCCTTTCAGTGCCTCTGTCTGTGGGGAACGGCCTTACGTGTCACTGGGCAGTGCACCAGCGATTTGAAAGAGGCTGGTACCCCCAGCAATTGAGGCCTGGAGAATGGCACCACTGTCGTGAATGGACCCTTAGGCTCCGCAGGGAACTGCTTGGGTAGGGGCCACCTTTGCTTCCTCACATCCTTTTGGTTCAGAGGAAAGAGCACCAGAGTAGGAGTTAGTGCACATGCCGAGGTCTGGTTCTGCACAGCCCTTTGACGTCCATACTGAGGTTTTTCTGAGGTGTTTTTGAGGCCCAGGGGAGGAAGTACATGGGCAGTGTGGTAAGTGCCTGGGAGTGCTGATTGTTGCCCTGGGCCCTGGTCCCCCCCTTCCCTTCAGTTCACCTCAATCAAAAGGGAAGATCCGTGGAAAAACTAAACCACCAGTCTTGCCTTCTGCTCAGTCTGGTGGGGACCTGTCAGTGTGTGTCAGATGTGGTAATCCCTTTTCCTAATTTGTCCTCTTTTCTTCCAGCCCTGAAGGATGGCTGCTATGTTGGGGGATGCCATCATGGTGGCCAAAGGCCTTGCCAAGCTGACCCAGGCAGCTGTGGAAACCCACCTGCAGAGCTTGGGCCTTGGCGGGGAGCTCATCTTGGCGGCCAGGGCCCTGCAGTCTACCGCTGTGGAGCAGATCAGCATGGTCTTTGGAAAGGTGCAGGTGAGAGGCCCCTTCTGGCAGTGGGCGTGGGTGTTGGTAGGAGGAGAAGCTAGATGCAGAGCTCTTAGTGAGACCGGGGAGTGAGCCAGGACTCAGACACCCAACTAAAGAGCACAGTGGTTGGTGTGTCCTGTGCCATCTTAGGGCAAGCTAGGACACTTACGTGAGAATCTGGCTGTTACACTAGAATACTAGACTAGGAAGCTTAAATGACACTCCTTACTTGTCACAGTTCTAGAGGCTGGGAAGTTTGCTAGACTTGGCATCTGCTAAGGGCCCATTTCCTGGTTTCCTGGCTTTATCTTCATGATGTAATTACCTTCTGTGTACTAGCATGCTACAGGTTAGGTTTCAGACATGCTGGCCACAGCAGGCTCATGTATAGATCAGCCTGGCTCAACTTCAGCTTTTGAAGGCTCTTCCTATAGGCAAGGCTGAGCCTCAGCCAAGACCCATTGTTATCTGCTACAGGTGCTCCCTTCCAGGGCGGCAGCTATCCTAGCCCTAGTGAGGGCAGCATTGTCTCCTCCTTTTCCCTCCTGCTGTTGGGGCGAAGGCTACCTTTGCGCCAAGGTCCGGGAAACCTCAGCGTCTTGTATCAAGGGGTGTTTTAAAGCCAAAGCAGTATCAGAATAGACCTGGCTGTATGTGTGTGCATGTGTCTGTGTGCATGTATTTGTTTTGCAGAGATTGCCCTGTCTCTTTACTGTCCTGTGGCATGTCCTGCTGTCATGCTAGGGCAGATGAGGTTCCTCCGTGAGGGTACTGTTACCATAACAGAATCCACAGAGGAGGCGTAAACAACCACTTTTGTCCTCCATTCTGGATAAAGGTCTCAGGCTTCTCCGGGTATGAGGCTGTCCCAGTCCCAGCCTCTGCTTAGGTTTCAGTCTATGGTTCCTGGCCCTTCCCTCCTGTGTTAGGGTGATACAGTATTCCTCACCGTACAGGTGCCTTTCGTTTTTAGAAATCTTTATGTCCTTTATACTTGAGGTCTTTTCCTGTTGATGGGGCAGGTCTGTATGCTTGCTCCCATTGCTCAGGCTAAGGTTGCTGCAAGACCCATGGTTTATATCAAGTGATAGGATGAGAATCCGTGTTCTTTCCTAGTCTTGACTCCCAGCTCTTGTCCTCCTGGTGTTGAGGTGGGGGGGTGGCAGTCCTCCTGGGTGTTGGTCCTGGAAAGCCTGGAAGGAGAACTTGCTTCATTGCTTTAGATCATTACAAAGTAGGACTGCAGACTAGACTGGCCTGCTCCACTAGTGTGTGAGCTCCCTTCCAGGCCTTTCTCCTGCCTCCTGCTCTTACCTTTCCTTTATATATCTAGAGTCATCTTCCTTTAGTCACCAGAGGCAGAAGATGGATTAACCCATTGCCATGGAGTAGGCCCCCTTCACTCCTTAATACCTGGGTCTGGGGTTCCTTTCTTCACCCTCAAGTCTGAGGGATCTGACTGCTCTGGGAACTGTGTGCCTCTAGCTTCCAGGCATCGTTCACACATTCGTTCATCGGCCCCTCAGGCACTAGGGTCCTTTGTTGCCTGTGGCGTCCCCCAGCTACTTCAGGAACAGTTACACAAGACTAAGTGGTTATCATGGGAGCCGTGGGACAGGAGGGTTCTGCTCCAGACTCCATACCAGGCCTTCCCTGACTGTGTGAGAAGTACCTAGAACCCCGGTGTCACTTGTTTCTTCTGCTCTGTGACCCTCGGCTTTGGACCCCTGCTCTGCTGTTGCCTTTTGGCCTTTTCCAGTCACATCAGCTTACGTTCTTAGTTTCCTTTGGTGAAGTGACAGAAGCACCTAGTCTCCCCGCTTCCATGGGGGAACAAACCAGCATCTGAGGGTCTCCTGCTGTCGCTGTATGACATGTGAGCAGCATGTAGGTCATGGCATTTGCTTAGATTTCATTTGAATCAGGAACCTGGCCATAGGCCTACCCGCCCCCACCCCCCCGTGCTATTTAATTATAGCCTTCACCAGTAGTTTCTGGGCCCTCGGCTGTGACTCTGTCACTGTCTGACAGTGGAGCACTATTTTCAGGTGTGGACATCACTGAGAAGGGTTAGGAACTTGTTCAGTTCATTCAAGATTAAAAATCAGAATGAATCTGGGTTGAAGTTTGAACCTATAACTTACAAAGGAAACACAGGGTGTCCTCTGCCCCCTTTCTCCATGTCTCAGATTCACAAGGACAGCCAGGCTCTGACTGCCTCTGGCAGGAACATCTTGCCCAGTGGTCTCCATCTGTGGCTCCTTTTATCACTCACTGGTCTCTTACACTTCTGCAAGCTTTCCTTGTCTTTTGTTCTGGTTTCTCTCCTAAAAGCCCCATGGACTTGGTATTGGGTCTGCTTTATAGGTGAGGAACTCATTGCTAGTGTCCTGTGCCTCTTCCTTGGCCCCGTTTAGATGCTCAGTGGTGTGTGCATAGCTGCATGCTGATATCACAGCAGAGTTCTGGAAGAAGCAGGCTGGAGCTATCTGCTGCCTCACAGGCTGTGCAGGGGACCTCCAGTCTGAGATACAGCATTAACTTTGGATTGTTAGAGAGGGTTTGTTGGCAGTCACATGCAGCACCCTCAGGAGGAGTTCCAAGTTCTGCACCTCACACTGGCCTTTGTTCTTCGCAGGGTCAGGATAAACATGAAGATCCATATGCCACTGAAAACTTTGAAGATCTGGAAGCTGAGGTTCAGTTCTCAACACCACAGGCTTCTGGAGCCTCCCTGGATGTCTCTACAGCCTCTTCCCTGGACCAGTCCTTGTCTTCTTCCCTGGGTCATGCTCATAGTGAGGGCCCCGCTCCCACCTATGTTTCCAGTGGACCCTTCAGGGAAGCAGGGTCCTCAGGACAAGCTACCTCTCCTATGGGCAGAGTCAATGGGAGGCTCTTTGGAGATTCCAGAGACTTGTTCTTGGCCAGTGGCATCCAGCGAAGATTCTTCCACCAGGACCAGTCCCCTGTAGGGGGCCTCACAGCTGAAGACATTGAGAAGGCCCGGCAGGCCAAGGCTCGCCCTGAGAGCAAACCACACAGGCAGATGGTGGGTCTGAGAGGCAGCATGGGTGGACCTAGGTGGTTCCTACTTCCAGTGGGGCTGGTGTTGGCTCTTACTTTGCCCCAGACTCTGGGATGCTGTGTCTTGAGAGCTAGTGCTGCCAGTGGGGGTGGAGACGGGTACAGGCAGCACGAGCCTCATTTGTCAGTTTTGTCAACTCCATGGGTTTCTTTTGTTTTTCCCTCCAGCTCAGTGAGCGGGCTCGGGAGCGGAAGGTGCCTGTTACCCGGATTGGGCGGTTGGCCAACTTTGGAGGTGAGGTGGCCACATTCCCTGTGCTGCCCCTCCCCTACTGCCCGGCCTTGTTTGTCCTGGTTGAGTGGAGGTGGCCACTGTACATTAAGTGCCATGGAAGTGGTTGGGAATCAAGCCATGTGCCAATATTGGGGAGCAGCATTGCCTATGAACGAGGTCTGGGTGTTCTCATGGGTGATAACCTGGTTACTGGGTTCTAGCCCCATCTTGACTTATCCCTGGGCCTGGTGTGTGGCTGAATCTTGCCATGAGCTACAGCTTGGACTACTTGGCAGGCCTTGCTTAGGGCAGTCTTTGCAGGAAGGAGACTGGCTGTGAGTACAGGTGCCTGACGGGGCCTTCAGCTCTGGCCCTTCGTTGCTGTCAGTTAAAGCCATTTCAGTTGGCTACAATGCTAGGGACTTCATTTGCCCTTGCTCTCATGTAACCCTGCCACACCTCTGCTCTTTTGGAGGGACACTTAGATGCTGTGGGTGCGCCCATTGCTCATCTGCAGAGAGCCTGTTAGGAATGCCGGCCGTTGGGTTTCTGGTGGTACTGTCTGTTAAGGGTTCGCTGCTCTCAGCAGGTTCTCCAGGCAGTGTAAACAACGGAAGATCAGTGTGGATGGCTTGTTTCACATGTTGGCCCTGACCAGACGGCTAGGCTCCTAACAGGTGTGATGGGTTATGATGCTGCTGGTGTTGAGTCGCTCAGGGAGGCCCAGGGCCACCTTCTACCCCTTTTCAGGAAATATGTTCTCTTCTATATTCCATCTTTATCCGTTGCTTTTTTTCTCCATTTCTTCACTGTTGACAGAATGTGACAGAAACAGCAGGAGGTCTCCAGAAGGTTCACGCTCTGTTCATTCGACTGTCTCTGGGCCCACAGTGTAGCAGTACACCATGGTGGTTGTGGTGTATGGTATAGCAAACTCGTCATCTTGTGTTGGTCAGGAATTAGACCAGGAACAGGCTGGGAATAACAGACCCTCAAGGATCCAGCCTCAGTGGGGTCGCTGCTGTTCTGTGCACTTACAGAGGAGGGAGCTGGGCCCAGACCTCTATCTTATTTGGGAACATCTGAGCTGCCTGTCTTATAACCAGGTCCCTCCCTTCACATGTAGCCAGCAGAGAATCTTTTAGGTCTTCCCATCCTCTACAGTTCCGGGAACAGGAGGCTAGGTCCTGAGGTCCTGGGGAAGAAGCCTTGGGGTGCTTCCCCCCTCCTTTTCGTTCCTCTTCCTCTTGTACCTGGACTGTCGCTCCTGTCCCAGAACCCTGACTTTTCTGGGGTTGAGAATGCTGTCAGATGCTTGGTACTCTGCTAGGAGACTGTTAAATACCTAGAAGCAAAGGATATTACCCATGTCCATCTGTCAGTTCTGTGTAGATTTTCTTAACAGACTGAGTGAGCATGTGTGTTAATTAAAGTGGAATTAACTTTACATGACCCTGGGTTTCATCCTGAGTACAAAAAAACAAAAACAAAAAAAGAAGAAAGGAAGGGATAAATGCAGGACCTAGTCTGCCGTGCCAGATATTGCAGTGCTGTTGTCTGGCTGCTTCTGCAGAGGCCTCTTTTAGCCTTGCTTTGTAAATAGGCCTTGGAGTTTGAGCAGGCAGAGCCAGCAGCCCAGGAGTAGTGACCAACTGTTCCTGCTGTTCCTTGTGTCACCCATCCTGCTCACAAACGACCCTGTTGTTGAAAGTTGTTTTGCTTTTTTCACCTCTGGTGACGGGGGTGGGGGGGAGTGGAGTGATTGCTTTTCTGGTGACTTGAGTAGGGGCTGGGACTCCTGAGGTACCAGAAGAGGCTCCCAACTGGACACAGGCCCACTGAGCCTCTGCTTGGCCTGCGTGAGAGTTCTGTGTTCTGTCACTTCACCCCCCCCTTTTTTTTTTGACAGCAAAACTGTCATGAGAAAAATATTGGGAGCATCCTGTGCTTGGGCCGTGTGCTGTGACAGGCCAGGAGGAAGGCAGCCAACAGTGGTTTCCTCCCCCGGGTGACACATAGACAATAAGCCTTCTAGACCATGGATCACAGTAGGAGAGGCAATGTTGTGTGAGGTCCTTGGGTGCAGAATCAGGGTACCTGAAAGTGGCAGGAAATTACAGCTAAGGTTCCCCTCTTCCCAGTTCGTCACCCTGGGTCGACCTAGCTCTGGATGAAGGCTGAGCTGGGCAGGGGCTTCCAGGAATGACATGGCACCAGGCCTGGGTACGGGGTGCAGTTTATTTTGGGTCTGTAGAACTGGGGAGGTCAAGATCACGATTGCTGCCTGGGTCAGTTTGTTTTTACCTCCTGCTCTGCCTGCTGCAAGGAGCCTGTCCCTCCGTTGGCAGCTCCTGGGCCTGCTGCTGCTGCAGAGCCTGAGGCCTCCTTCCTGGAGTGCTCCTTCAGGGTTGGTTTAGTCCTCTCCACGGTAGAGTTTGTGCCTCCTTCCTGGAGTGCTCCTTCAGGGTTGGTTTAGTCCTCTCCACGGTAGAGTTTGTGCTCTGCCTAGGAGCCCAGAAACAGCCAGGAACAGTTTGACACAGTGCTCAGTCCAGCCAGGGTATGTTTAGGAGGGCTCTGAATGTTGTATGTTCAGCTGGACAAGCTGATGACCTGTGACGTCATCTGCCTTTGCTGTGGGCTTGTCTCAGGATGTGGTCTCAGCAGAAGAGACTTTAGATGGAAAGGACGTTGGTGAAGGTTAGTGTTGGCTGTTCTCCTTTCTCTTGCTAAGTTAGATATTGTGCTGGGTAGGGTGAGGAAGATAGGTGGTGGGGAGTTAATGTTTAATCAGGACTCTAGCGCCCAGTGCCCTCCAGAGTGGCAGGGGTTGGAGGAGTGTTAGAACAGCACTGGTACCTGCCCCACCAGGCACCCATAGTAGCGCCTCCATCCCAGTGCACCAACACTCCCTGGTGGGTGGGATGTCTTAATCACGTCTCTGGGCATTACAGGAACTGTGGCTTCTTCCAATTTGGCTTGTCCTGCCTCATGATATGGTGTGCTGTGCATGTGTCTCCCCACACCCACAGATGGAAAATGCCTTTCATTTTTATATTGATCTCTATTTTACATATACTGGGTTAAATATTTAGAATTCATTGTCCATGATCCTGCCTGCCTTTTTAAAATGGGCTACCAGAAAATTTAAAATCATACATGTAGCTGACACGAGACTTCTGTCACCACTGGCTTGATTGTTTACGGTGGGTAGGTGGTCTTGCGCCCTGGACCCAATAGCATGGGCACTTTCCACCTTTATTCTTAGACCTCTGAGGCAGGAGCTGCTGTTGGAGCGGGCACAGTAGAACGTGCACTGCCACCTAGTGGCAGATAAGATACATTACTAAATGTGTAAAAGAATTAGCTTTTAATTAAAACACATTTTTAAAATTATTTATTTGTGGGTTTTTTATATACCCCTGAATATCTTGGGAGTTTGCTTTATATCCCCAGATGGCCTTCACCTGTTGATGACCTCCTGCCTCTGCCTCCTAATGCTTGGATAACAGGCATGTGTGTTTGTGCCCACTTTATTTTCATAAGTTTTTCAGTAAATCCAATGGTTTTTTTCTTTAATGCATTATTACTGTAGAGAGGCTGGGGACCACACCTCGCCATGTCTCTGAGTGGTGTGCCTGTCCTGGGCAGCCTTGAGAAGGGAGCTCCAAGGAAGGTGTGAGTCTAAGACAGACTCCCAGGCTCTCTGCTTAGATTCAGTAGTACCTGCCAGGAGGGAGGGCAGGGTCCAAGGATACTGTTCTCAGTTTGCCAATGCTGCCAGCATGGGAGTGGAGGTGGGGCAGGTCTATTCTGTGGGCTTCAGCTGGGACACCCCGGGGTCTTGCTGCTGTGGAACATCCCAGCTTTTACTGCTAGCTGTTTTATATTGCAACAGTGAAAGGTTAGAAATTTCAAAGCTATGGACCCTCTTGCAGACTTGAAGTCTATGGTAGTATTGCCATCTTGCTTTTCGTCCTGGTCCCTTCCAGCGTGGAGACTGTCTGTGCTCCCATGAGTGTGTGAGTTGTCAAAGGTGACCGTTGAGAGATGTGTAGCCTCACGGGAAGTGCTTGTCCAGAGCTCAGTGTTCTCCTAGAAGCACCTAGCAGGGCCCAGTACTGTAGTACCTGCCTGTTCTGACCAGGCTTGGAGGCTGGGTGGTCCCAGCCACTCAAACATCTGCTTTCTTTCTCATCCTTCCAGGTCTGGCTGTAGGTCTGGGCTTTGGGGCACTGGCTGAAGTTGCCAAGAAGAGCCTGCGTTCTGAGAACTCCACAGGTGAGCAGGGCCCTGTGTAGAAGGGTGGAGGGCCTTGAGGGCCTTAGGAGTTCTAGCCCCCAGCCCACCTCTGTTCCAGGAACGTCAGCTACCAGGGCCCACCTCATGTCCCAGCTCCAGGAGCCCCTGCAGATGGTGTTTCTGGGGTTGAGTGACTTGCTTTAGAGAGTGGAGCATTGGAGGTTGTTTTCCCCTTCATCTGCAGCTGACCACCCAGCTCCTCTGGCTCCTCTGCTGCCCACCCCCATGCCACCCCCAGCAGTGCACCTTCACACCCACTTGCCCTTGCCCATCTGCATGACCCCCCTTCCTGCCCTGCTCCCCAGGAGCTTCTGAACTGTAGTCTGGCTAAGTCAGATGCACAGGACTCCCTACTTCCCTGTGGGTTAGGGATGTGGGCATCTGGGAGAGGCCCACTGTGTCCCCCCCTCATTGACTATGACCCACAGAGACTGGGACCATTCCAGAGACTATTGGTCTCTGAGACAAAGATCATACCATTTCTCTTTCTGCCTCCCAGGAGTAGGTCCACCAGGCTTGCCTGCAACACAAGTGGAGTGGCCACTTGTGGCCGTACAGTCTAGGGAATGTTCTGCATTCAGGCCCACAAAACCTAGGGCTTTCCTGATGCTGGGGTGCTGGCTGGGGAGGGAGCCATGAGGGTAGATGACTGGGAGTTCACCCTGCAGGGCCATTAGGGGTTCAGGGCTATTAGTGGATTTCCCAAAATGTATTTCAGGTTCTGGGCTGAGCACTCTTTGCTCTGGTCCCTACTCAAGGACTGCAGTCTCATTAAGGTTCCTCACGGCTCTCATCCCTATTCACGGGACCTTGTGATACCCACTGTCCATGTTCTTACCAGCTTCCCAGGCAGTACTCCACTCATGGGCTTCTCTCTTCTGGAAAGAGGGCACAGGCATGTCCCCCAGGTACAGTCCTAGGATGGACACTTTGTATGACCTTGGAAAGAGCCTGAGAACAGGATTTAGCATGGGTATTTTTAGTGCTGGTGCTGAAGTACTTTGGGATGTGAAGCCTGTGTTTCTCTGGATGAGAAGCCAGCCTTTCCAAGAGCCAGCCCCTCCTGCTGTCTGCTTTCCAACCTACTTTGTCCAAGTGGAGAAGGGGCCATCCTCCTAACTGGTGTCTTTTTTTTAGGGACTGTGGTGATTGTAGCTTAGATTACATTAACCCTGCCAGTAGGTCCAGAGGCTTCAGCCAGGATAAGTGGCCATGGGCAGATCCTGACCTCCCCTGGCTTCCTAATATACTAGCTTGTCTTGACCTTGAGGATGCTGTCCAAGCTAGCAAGCTCTGCCCTGGGAGGCCCTGTCTTGCATTGAGTATACCACCACGTTTCTGGCTTATCCTGGGTGGCCCAGGTAATTCTGGGTAGGAGGCATGCCTCTAGTCTCTGAGGACTAGTCCACGTTGGAGAGGAGATGCCTAGGAAAGCCCAGTGGGGCCAAACGCCATCTCCATGTACCAAGAGATGGGGACTCAGCTGAGCTGTGGTCTGTGCATAGATAAGGGAGAGAGTTTCCTTTGTACTGGAATTAGTGGCCTTGCCTGTGTTTACTCCTTCTCCTATCCCAGGGGCTGGTGAGGACAGGGGAGAGCTGCCTTACTCTTGGCTCTGCCTTCTGCTGTTGCCAGGGTCCCTTTTAGGCTCAGTTATCCTGATTGGTCCTACTGCCCGGTTGTAGGTAGGCCTTGGGGCAGCCCAGATTTCTGTGGAGTGACCCTCCTACCCTGCATATCTTGACCTCCTCACCAAGGAGTGAGCCCAAGCCCTCCCCATGTCTGTCACTGGAGCTGGCCATGGGAGCCCTGCTCCCTGACTCGTCGGGCGAGCTGAGCCGTGTCTAGCGCAAGGCCAGTTGTTATGGGCCCTCCCCGCCTTCCCAGCCTGTGGCTGTGCCCAAGAGGCTGCCAGGTGCTGAGGAGGGCTTCTCTGATCTAACAACTCATAGGAGGTAGCAAAACTCCTGAATGTCACAGGGCTGCGAAGGACAGAGGGACACGGCAGCTTAGACCCCTGTTTGGACCTGTTCCTACCTTGTCACAGGGTAATTTGCTATGTGGGCAGGCGTGGTGATACTCTTTGGCTACACTGATTTGGCAGCAGAATTCCTTTGGCACTGTCAGCTCCCCAGAGTCATCACCCAACTGCTGCCACCCCTGTGTACTGGAAGGGGTTGTCTATGAGCCAGCTGGATGTGCCAAGCTGTGGGGCAGAGGGGAGAAACTATGCCCAAGGGCCGTGCTGTCCTTGACACTGGAGGATGGAGTTCTTACTGCAGCTAGGACCCGTGTGGCCCGTGCCAACCCACTGGTGCTCCAGAGACCCTGCAGCCGGGACTGATAGGGTAGAGGCTTGGCTGTTGTCTCCTGGGTACTGCTAAGGAGTCTCCTGGCCCTCCTGCCAGCCTTGCCCCACGAGCAGGGGAGGCCTTCCTGGCCTTGGAGGGCTGTGGAGGATGTGCATAGGGACTTAAAATGTCCTTGCCGTTTCTGTGGACACGTAACAATTGTGTATATCGCCCGAGGCATCATGAAGGTTTCTCCCAGGCATCCTTCCTAAACTCTGAATCTGTGTTGATCCCTTCTGTCCCTCAGGAAAGAAGGCCGTGCTGGATTCTAGCCCCTTCCTGTCAGAGGCGAATGCTGAGCGTATTGTGAGTACACTGTGCAAGGTGCGCGGGGCAGCTCTGAAGCTGGGCCAGATGCTGAGCATCCAGGGTGAGTGGAGGGCTCAACCCTGCACTGCCTGTAGACACTGAGTTGTGTGGATGGTGGAAGGTATAGTGGGGAGGTGTGGGAACAAGATCTGCTGTGGAAGTCCTGGGACATGGGGAGATCTACATCATCTTCAATAGGAGCCAGGACTGTTTCTTGCCTCTGAGTGTACCGGTATTTTGAGAAACTCAAGGGGTTGTCTTTAATTTCAGCATGGCAGCCTGGCCCTGCCACCCTGCTGTGTTAGTCCCTAGGAGCTAGTGGAGGGAGAGTTCAGGTTTGGGGACCAGTGTGTGACCTCAGAGAGAAAAGACTAGGCTGGCAAAGTGAGGGGGAGGGGCTGCACTGGGGGAAGTCTTGGGCTCCCTAATGGCTCTGAATGGGAAGGTGTGAGAGCAAGGTGGGCTTGCTGCCTTGACCTGGTTCCACTCTCAGGGTGGTGTTGGATGTTGGGTGCTGCCTTAGGGTCATGTAGCTGCACAGAGGCTTTCTGGAAGGTGTGCGGACAGTACATACTTGAAGCCCAGTGATGCTCAGACCATGCCTGGTGTGGTTTGGTGTCTGGAAATTTAGATGAAGGAAAACTCAGTGGGCTATTAGGGTCAGGAGCTGTGCTACAGGGCCAAAAGCAAGCAGGATGCAGACTGGTGAAACACGGGAGGCTGTGTGGGGGCCTGCAGCTGACAGCCCTCACAGGTCTTTTGGAAAACAAGTGCATAGGGAGGGAGGAACGGTCTTAGTTACTTGTTTATTGCTATTGTGTCACATGACTAAGACTTAAGAGGAGAAAGTTTATTGGAAGCACAGTTTCAGAGGGTAGAGTCCGTGACCATGGTGGGGAGCGTGGCAGGCAGGCATGGGCTGGCGCAGGCATGGGCTGGCGCAGGGCTGAGAGCTTAAACTTGATTCATAAGCATGAAGCAGGCAGGGAGAGCGCTCGCTGGGAATGGCATGGTTTCTGAAACCTCAAAGCTCACCCCCAGTGACACCTCTCCTAATTCTTCCCAAACAATTCCATCAACTGGGGACCAAGTTTTCCAGTATATGAGCCTTTGGGACCATTCTCATTTAAACCACCCACAGATGTGTTCATGTAGTCTGTGCAGTATAAGGCAAGAAGGAAGTGCATAGCAAAGGGGTCTGTCAGATTATGGCAATTTAAATTTTCTTAGTTATAAAAACGTTGCTTCTCTCTCAGGTCTTAGAGATAAGTTCAGGCCTCCTGTCTGCTCTCCTGGGGCAGGGGTGGCGGTGGAATGGGAATCGTCTGTGAGCTGTCTACAAAGGCTTGTGTCTTGAGTTGGTTGGCACTTTACTAGTGCCCATCCCAGCACACACCTGCCCCAACTAGAGTCCCAGACTGGATTCAGCGTGCCAGGAGGAAGTTGAGGTTGGGTCTGTCACTGGGTCTGAGCTTCAGGTCCCAGAGTGAGGGCAGGTCATGTTTGCTGGTGCTGTCCTACCCAGGAGGCCACGCTGTCAGTGGTGCCTGGGCAGTCCTATTGGCCTGTGTGTATCCCTCCTAATGGAAGCACCACTCTGACCTCCCTTGCCTTCTAGATGATGCCTTCATCAACCCTCACCTGGCCAAGATCTTTGAGCGGGTTCGGCAAAGTGCCGACTTCATGCCACTGAAGCAGATGACGGTGAGGTTTGCAGGGGGTGGGGTGGGGAAATAGTGCTCGACCCTGGAGATCTAAGGATCAAGCTGGGTGTATATCAGGGTACCCTAGATAACCAGGCTGTGCTCCTGTCTTCCCTGGCCTCTTTCCAGAAAACCCTCAACAATGACCTGGGCCCCCAGTGGAGGGACAAGCTGGAGTACTTTGAGGAGCGGCCCTTTGCGGCTGCCTCCATAGGGCAGGTGCACCTGGCCCGCATGAAGGGTGGCCGTGAGGTGGCCATGAAGATCCAGGTAGATGGCTCTGTGTGGTGTGTGCCTGTCCTCACAGGATTTCAGATGGTGGGGCCTTTCCCATGTCTCCTGAGACACCGTCTTTCTGTCCTTAGCACCTGGGGCTGGGCAAAGATTGCGAGGTGAAAAGTTAGGGGATGAAGCTTTTCCCAGCAATCTTGGTGCAGATGAGCTTTAGGGCCTGTGCTGGAACCAGTGGTTTTTTCTGGGGGCAGAGTAAGGAGAAATGGAGAGCAGGGTGGAGATAGGTCAGGTCACGGCAGCCTTGTTTTAGTCTTGGCTCTTTCGTTCAAGGATCTGGCCACAAGTGGCCAGGAAGCTAATGGGCAGGAACAGCATGCCCTACTGCCTCCCCAAGTAACTTCCTTCCCTCTTTTCAGTACCCTGGTGTGGCTCAGAGCATTAACAGTGATGTCAACAACCTCATGGCTGTGCTGAACATGAGTAACATGCTTCCAGAAGGTCAGGCTGGGCTGCAGGCATGAGGTGGGGGGTTGGGCTCTGGAAATGCCAGGGGAAAGCCCTACAGAGCCCCCTGTTCTACCTCATACCCTTTCTGGCACAGGCCTGTTCCCTGAGCACCTTATTGATGTACTGAGGCGGGAGCTTGCCCTTGAGTGTGATTACCAGCGGGAAGCTACCTATGCCAAGAAGTTCAGGTATGGCTCTTTTGGGGCCCCCAGGAGGCTGAGGGGCACCAGTGTGGGCAGGCTCCTCTGTTTTTAAGGGGGGGTGGTCTTGGGACCAGGTTGTGGCCACATCCTCCCCACTGCAGAGTAGGTTTCCCGAGAGGGCTCTCCACTTGTGGGCTGTGGAGGTTCTAGACTGGCTGTGAGCTCCCCCTCTACACAGGGAGCTGCTGAAGGACCACCCCTTCTTCTATGTGCCTGAGATTGTGGATGAGCTATGCAGTCCTCACGTGCTGACCACCGAGCTAATATCAGGCTTCCCCTTGGACCAGGCAGAAGGGCTGAGCCAGGAAGTCCGGAATGAGGTACGCTCAAGCTGAGCTGTTGTGCTGAGAACCTAATGGTGTGAACAGAGACCCTAAGCCCTTCCTGGGGAGGTTGGACAAGGGGGTGATGACTGCATCCTTAGGGTGGGATTCAGGAGGCAAAGACTTGTGGGTCACTAGGCAGTCTGTGCTGCCTGACCTAGGTTCCTACCCTGTCCCCAGATCTGCTACAACATTTTGGTGCTGTGCCTGAGGGAGCTGTTTGAGTTCCATGTCATGCAGACTGACCCCAACTGGTCCAATTTCTTTTATGACCCTCAGCAGCACAAGGTAAGCCCCAGCTGAGCCTCACATGAAGGTCTCGGGGGACCTGGGGTTCAGACCTACAGTGCTCCTCTTCTCTCTGCCCTGTTCTCACAAGAGTAGGACAGAACAGTGTTGTATCTCCATCTGCAGGTGGCTCTCTTGGACTTTGGGGCAACTCGGGAATATGACCGATCCTTCACTGACCTCTACATTCAGGTAAGACATGGGGCCTTGGCCCGTGTATTGCAGAGACTAAGAGTCAATGCTGGGGACTGAAAGTGTGGGGAGCTGTGGATCCCAGGCCAAGGGTTGGCAGGCACAAGAGAGGGTCGTGGTAGGGCAGAAGCCTCTCTGTTCTACCCAGGTCATCCGGGCTGCAGCTGACCAGGACAGGGAGGCAGTGCTGAAGAAATCCATAGAGATGAAATTCCTCACTGGCTATGAGGTCAAGGTGAGCAAACCACTCAGACTCATTGGGAGGTCAGGCCCAGCTCCCTGAAGACATGGCTGTGTTTCCTCGGTACCTAAGCACCAGCTGCTCTTGGAGGCCTCCTTATGCCCAGCATTCTGAAAACTCGGCATTCTCTAGGAAGTATGTAGGCTCGAGCAGAACTGTTTGGCTTAAGGTGTACCACTTTGTGTCACCTGGCCCACCCCAAGAGGCAGGGGATGGCTTGCCTGAGTGGGCAGAGTACCCTGGCCTTTAGAGCCTCTTCACCCAGCAGCTACCAGGGAGCTGAGCCTCTCTGACCTGGGTCCACACCCTCTGGCAGGAGTGCACCATCAGGGTGGGAGTACATTCCTAGCTGACCTCCTGCTTCCTGTGCAGCCTTGATTTGTCCCCACCTGGGCACCCCGTCCCTTCAGTGCTCTGCTGGTGACAGTTACTTCTCATGCATCCTGCACCTGGCAGGTCATTACTGCTGTGGCTAGGAACCAGGCAGGTTCCCACAACACTCATCGTGGCCGGGCCCTACAGAGGAAGCCTACAGTAACTACTCGGTGGGATCTGTAGTTAACTTTGTAAAGACAGAAATGAATGCCGAGGAGTGACGGCCTCTGCCCTCCCCCTTGTCTCACATGGAGGCTAGTGAGTCTGTGTCTGCCTGGTTCTTGAGGTTGGCGTACCTATTACCATTGTTTGATTAAAACCAAAACCATTCTGTCACCACTTCTCTGATGTCCTCCAGCCCGAGAACTTGGTTCTAAGATTGGAAACTATGATAGGACCTGGGGCTTCTGACCTAGTCACCTCTGCCCTTCCTCTTGATATAGGCCATGGAGGATGCCCACCTGGATGCCATCCTCATCCTGGGGGAAGCCTTTGCTTCAGAAGAGCCCTTTGACTTCGGCACGCAGAGCACCACCGAGAAGATCCATAACCTGATCCCTATCATGCTGAAGCACCGCCTCATCCCTCCACCGGAGGAGACCTACTCTCTACACCGCAAGATGGGTGGTTCTTTCCTCATCTGTTCCAAGCTGAAGGCCCGCTTCCCCTGCAAAGCTATGTTTGAGGAAGCCTACAGTAACTACTGCAGGATGAAGTCTGGACTGCAGTAGGCTAGGCATGGGCCAGGCTAACTAGGGGCCGTGCCCTCCTTCAGGCTCAGTCAAGCAGAGGAAGGATGTTGAGCAGGAGCCACAGCCTCCACATGTAGGAAGTGAGCAGAGACCTCACTCTTACTTCTGTACTGTCTAGCCAAAAAGGCAGGCTTCTTCTGCCATCTCCTCCCTGCTGTGGATGTCCACCAGGAACACAGAGCAGAGTAAGACTAAAGCCAGCCTAGCTACCTTTGGGGTCTAGTTGGCCATGTAGAATGAAGCTTTGTGTGTTTCTGGGTGAGCTTGTGTCCCTGCCCTTTGCTACTCCAGCCTGTGGCCTGGAGCTAGCTCAGGACAGTAGGGTAGCATGGACACCAGATCCTTCTCAAGAGCAAAGCAGGGTTGTCACTGGAGGAGCAGCAGGCTCCAGCATGTTCCAGGAGAGGTAGTTACTACCCCGCACCAGGGGATCAACACAGGCTCTGTTTGTTTGTATGTCTTGTAATCACACAGTCACACCCTTTCGTTCAATAAAGAAGTATGTTGGGGACTACTATTTCCTATGTGTTCTGGGAATCCTGGGAATGAGGTAGCCCCCATTGGGTGGTGGGATTTACCTATAAAGGTCTCTGATCCAGAACATCTGTTGCTCTTGGTAAGGACAGAATGTGGCAACATAGGCCGCCATTAAGAATTTCTTTGCATTCATGTCTCTGACCTCAGGGCTTCATTGGCACTGGGGATTGAGCCCAACGCCTTACAGACGTGAAGTGAATGGTCTACCATGGAGTTGGACGCTCAGCCCTTTTACTTTTGAGACAGGATCTCAATAAATTGCTCAGGCAGGCCTTGAACTTGTAATCCTCTTGCTTAGCCTCCCAAGTAATTAGGATCACAAGTTTGAGCCACCAGGCTTCTTAGGTATTTTAGAGAAAACAAGCTTCTGGGTTTAGAGGCTATAGAACAGTAGGCACTAAAAAGTGGGACTAGGACTTGGGACAGGAACAGTGTGCCCTTAAACTTCATGCTAAGTCTTTCCTGACTAGGGACCTGACTATCCCCCTGCACCAAACGGCCCGCTGTGCCCTTGAAGAAGCTTTTCTGGAATGTGGTGTTCTTGTCCATGTGTCACAGACCATTTCTCTGGAAAGTTGACCAAGTCCTGGTCTCCGTAGATGCTGCCTTTGAGTCCCAATGTCTAGGTCTGAGTGACTTCAGTTGCAGTTTTGGCGTTCTTGGTAAGATCACCCAGCCGTACCTGTGTGCAAGCTTCATCATTATAACTCACCAAAACATGGATCCAGTGCTTCTAAGCGGCTGCTTACCACAGGTAGCAATCAAGTTGCTTTCAGCTTTATACTACAGACAACCTTGAATCTTAAGTGCCTGTGGAGTGTGGCTCACAGCCTAAAGCAATGACTGAGACATTCTTATTAGAGGAAAGAAGCTGATCACTTGCAGGGATTCTTACCTGAGCTCTGAGGGCAACTTAAAAAGTCCCCGATTAAACCCCAGGGGTGAACTGACCTGTGTCCTCTGGTTATATAAAGAAGAGGCCTGGAGGAGGGACCAGCAAGCCAGGAAGTCCTCATACTCTTTACATAGGGAAAGAAAAAGACAAAATACTCAGTCCTAACAGTTTCTTATTTTATTGCAGTACATCAAAGTCTGGTTAATTAGGTGACACCAACATAAAATATTGGTGAGAAATTCTTTGTTACATTTTTGACTATCCCACCTTAAATAATTCTGTGCAGAAGAATCCACGTCATAGTCGGTAGTGGACACTCTCTCAGGAAGTTCCCTAAGACATCAAAGGATGAAACTAAACCAAATGAGTAATAAGAGGCCAAAGCAGTGCCTTCCCTTCCACGCACACACTGGTCAGCATCACAGTCTAAACAAAAATGATTACACCCAGGCCATGCAAAACTGTACAATAATATTACAGTGAGAAAAAAATCCTAAAAATTTTAAAATAAATGATATACTATCAAATAAAAAGGCAGGTCATTTTGTTTTCAATGGCATGGAGGCTGACTGGTGGCAGTCTCCTAAAATTGTAGTAGGGCCCTGTGTAATGCTGTCCCTAGGACAGGATGTGATGCAGCTGGCAGCAGACATACTGACTGCAGCAGGGCTCCAGAGGGCACTCTGAACTTCCAAACACTAAAGGTTTCAATGAGGAATGAGCCACTCAAGGGTGAAGTGAGACAGATTGGAAAGGGGCAGGGCTGAGCCAGGTAGGACTGGAAAGGGCCAGTGGTTTGGACAAAGTATGCCCTGCAGCACTCGTGTGTGGCGGTGGTGGGGGCAGGGTGGGGAAGGGGGTATCAGCTAGGTCTATTGAGCTGGCAGAATTCAATTTGTGGTCACTGCCAAGGCTGCATGTGGGCTGTTGCATCTGGGAGAGGACATCTGTCCCTCTGCTCTGGCTTTTCTTTAATGATACCTGAGGTTCCACACAAGCCAGCTAACTTTCTTAGAAATAGATGTGAACACTAAGTAACAAAATGACAGGGAGTCTAACATGAAAGAGAAGAGGCTGAAGGAAGGGCTGGTGGGAATGATAGGAATTTCAGAAACTCCCGTTAAGCTTGGCTATAGGAAATGGCTGGAAAGCCAAAGAGGCCATCTGTAGTTATCCCCCTCAGTCTTAAAGCTGTGCTCACTGGGAAAGAACGCAAATGGCTAAGCACAGGGAGTGTGCACACAAATACATGTATTAAGTGAAGCCTGCTTTAGCAATTATTGTTAGGAAGTTGTTAGGAATTGTATTGTTTTGGCAAACAAAACAGAAACGTAATACATTTGTATACCCACCTAAAACCCACATTAACAAATTAGCCAATAGCACTCAGGCTGGACACAGCACCAAGTACTAACCCATAGACACTGTGCCAGAAATGGCTTTGATGCATTGTTTTCCACTTAAGAGATCAATTCCTGCTGCTGTACACTTTCAAATACCTTGCACGGGAAAGGGAGCATGATCTCAAGCAGGGCCACAGGCCTTTTCTCTGGTCTGTTACCCACTGCTCTGAGGGATCTTTGTTTCTGTCCATCATCGTTCCTCCTCCTCCTCCACAGCTTCTGATGGAACACTCTTCACTTAAGGCTGGGGTAAGTCCAGTAAGACAGCGGTTATTAGGAGAACCCCACCCCGTTCTGGGCCAGGGCTGCTGTTATGATGCCTGGATCCAGGACTGCAGTGGGAAATCTACCAGTCCACAGGGGGCCATGGGGCAGAGCTTGGGTGGGACTCAAAAAGGGCCCTTTTACAAACAAGCACCTGTAGGCAACATAAATTCACAACAAGCTACAAACCAAAGGCTCAGGGTGGAGTCCTGTCAGTCTCTGCCTGGGAAGGAGAGTGAAGGGCCGGGGCAGAGGGGAGGGGAGCCAGTTCTATCAAGGCAAACTGCCAAGTTCAGGCAGATACAACAATAAGGCTCTGACCAAACTCAAGATCTGATCCTTATTTTTGGATACACACAAATATACTTTTCCGAAAGCAAAACGATTCAGATTAGAATAAAGCAAGGCCCATCCAAAACAAAATGTACTCATGTCTGAGCCAGTGGAGAATCTAGATGTCAAAGCTGTTATTTAAAAAGATCCTATCAGAAGTGCCTCCATCACCATCCCTGCCCCCCCCCAACTGTAACCTCCTCCATAAGGCAGCCCACCTCAGGAGTCTGTGCCACGTGTCGGCATGCCAGGCAGGTAATAATAATCCGGAAATTATTTTAGGTGTGTTTAAAGTGGGGAGAAATAGTGGCTTTTTCAATCCAAAAGAGGTGAAAACAAAGAGTGGCAGGGCCTCTTTATTTGCAAGGGATATTATAGTGTCCATCTTTTAGCTGGTGAAACACGTGGGCAGAGATGAGCTCTGGTCTCCATCTTGCTTCCTTAGACAAGTACAGCAGCAGATATCCAGAGTGGCAGCTGGCCGACAATCCATGGCAGCCAGCACACCTTGGACCCATGCACAGACCCCACTGTCCCCTCCAGTGGGAAGGCATATTTGGTCAAGGCTGTTCAAGCCCGTGCTTCTGAGGTTTCACATGACTTAGTAGGGAGAAAGAAGCCCTTTCCCCAGGAGTGTTTAGAGGAAGTTTACAACCACCCTTAACCAAACAGGCTCCCCATTGGGAAGCTGAGCCCAGTCCAGACAGACTCACTGCAACCTAGGGAGGGACAGGATTTAGCCAGGACAAAATAGGCTACATGAACCATTCGATGATCTTCAGAAGCCATGACTCTCCCTGTGCCCTTTATGATGGGAACAGAACTGTCTTTCACATTCATCTGTGCGATATATCAAAATATAGTAAGGGGACATGTTTAAATCCATCACTAAAGAAGGAAATGCCCTGGGAGGCAGGCGAGTGTGTCTCTGTGCCACCTGTGGTGTCCAGATCACACCCTATCAATGGCATGAATCTCTAAACATTCCTTAGATTTCCAGAGGACCTCAGCCTGCCCACAGCTTGAGGATAGACACCACAGGGGTGGGGTGAGGGGACCTGACTTCTGCTCTCTTTACAAATGTCACTTGAGGCCTTTCTACCCTGTATATGACTTAGCTGGGAAACAGACAAGAAACAACACATTTTTTTTTTTTAAATTAAATGATCTTTCTTATATACGCATCCATCGTTAATCAAACACAAGATGCTTCTTTTACTATATACATTCAGTATTTAACTTCTACATTTATGTATTTATTTAAACTCTGTATTGTAGTAAAATATGCATTGTTTTAAGTCGTGAGGATTTATTTCCTGGCAACAGCCGGGCTGACGCTCATGGAGGCTGCTGGGCGCTATGTGAGGACTACGGTGAGAACACAACCTGTCTACTCTTAGCGCTGCGTCTGCGCAGTCTGTCTACAAAGCTACCTGGAGGGGGAGGGTAAAGCGGGCCTGGCTGCGGAGGAATCCTTATTGCAGCAGTGCGGAAGGCGATGCTGCTGCCAGGCACGTTGTCGGGGTGCAGAGTCCCTTGCCTGTGGCCACCACAGTTCTGGGCTCATGGATCCCAGCTCCCGCGGTCTGTGCTCTCCAGGGAGAGGCTCTTGGTCTTTCGGGGTGAAACAGGGCTTGGGGGACTGCTCAGGTTGGAGCTGTTGGAAGCTGTGGAATGCCTTGGCGAATCAGAGTCCTGTAAAACAAAGCCCTAGTGAAAAACTTGAGTGACAACACGGGGGACACTCGCTGCCCAAGGCCCCCCTCTAGTACCCACATTCCCACCTATGGGCTTCTCTCTTGTCAGCAGACAGACCCTCTGTGAGATGACCAGAGAACACACATACACATAACAAGCATGGGGGCCTTTCACTAAAAAGCAATCAGAAGCTTAGAGCTTCTGGGAAGCCGTGGTTTGCAACCACGTGACAGTCCTTGCTGGTCCTTCAGAGGCATATGCAAAGGTGGTAGGATCATCCTGGACGAAGCACTGGCCTTAAGCATGCAGCCGCCATCCACGGCCCATTTACCTCTCCATCATAGTCCCTCGCGGGGGCGTCACTTCCTTGGTCCATACCTCCCGATGACAAAGAGCCCTCTGAGGGAGAGGGCATTGGCTGTCGCTTCGTGTTGTAGCTTCCTCCAGAGAATTCCCTCTTTAGCGCACTGCCATTCTGGGCTGATGACCCTATAAGACACCGTTTGGGAAACGCTATGTACTTGGAAGAAGCCATGCCTATATAAAAGAGTACAGGCTGCCAAGATGACAAGGCATCCCCCCCATAGGGCAGTAAGCCCAGTGCTGAAGGTTGTTTCTGTCACCCTCTGGCTGCTGTTTGGACAGTAGACCCCAGGTCATGTGGAGCCCACAAAACCCTTCCAGGGCCACCTGCCACTAGCTGCCTGAGGTGTCTCCACGGGCTCTCTCAGTGTGCCATGCTACAGACATATTGGGCCTTCTTCTAACAGAAGAGGCATCCCTGCCTAGCTGGAACTCACAGCAGGCTCCTAAGAGACCGGCTGTATTCCCAGCACCAGCCAAGCATCCCCAAACACTGCCTTTCAGAAACTCTCACAGGAAACAAAGGAAACAGGAGCACTCCTACTTCACAGCCTAGGAACAACAAACAGGCCATGGAGTCTCTTTGACAGTGTACCCAAATGCTTTGATCTTAGAGATGGAACACACAGCAAGGTGACCAGCAGCACTGATAGCAATAAAAGAGCAGACAGGAACCTCTGCAAACTTGAGGAATGTTGTTAGAGCCCATTCAAATGTTCTCTATGGTACTCACCAGTTTTTAGTTTTTGCTTAAGAAAACTTAGTATTTTTACCAAGTGTCAGTAATAGTCAAGGAGACTGTAAGTTACAGATAGATTGTTCCAATATTGTGCTGATTTTATAAATTCCTTTTACATTAAGAATCTGACAAAAATGCCACCTGATGACTGCATGCTTAGCTATGACTACCAACCGTGTGGTCATAGGATTTGGAAAGGCACTGAGCGGAAGGAAGCCCACCTTTTAGACTGTCCTCCATACCCCCATGGCCCTTCCCTCCCTGGGGCTAAGCCCCTCACAGGAGTCACTGCACAGCCGCCTTCCAGAGACTACCGTGCTGCTGTAGACGGGGGTTTTAGAAGTACAGCACCGAGCTCCTTGCCGGATCCACTAGACCCAAACTCTTGACTTAGGTACCCTGATGACTCCCATTCCCCAGTGCTGCTCCCTCACAGCACGTCTCATTTCTTTTGGAAATACACTCTTTACTCTGACATAGGTCTTTGGTCTCCCTGGAGTACATCCCTAATGAAAGGCAGTCATTTTTATTTGATTTCCCTAATACCTAGTTGAGTGTTCAGTTGCCGTCACTGTTGGTCACTTCTCACTCTGAATAGCAAATCCAAACCAGAAGCCTTCCACACCTCTTTCCTTTGTGTCTTAACCAGGTTGTTTTGCCTTCCTCGGTCTCCATTTCTCTCCCCTATGCATGAGGGAAAAGACCTTGCCTTGCGGTTTCTCTGAGAATTCACTGCATGAAGAATGGCACGAAAGCCAGAAGGGTGAAAAAGGCCTTCCTGCATCCCTGTTCCCAGTTTCATCATCCCACCATCGATTATCAACAACAGAGAACTTAAATCCACCTCAGGGATATACACAGATAAATCTACTTAAAATTTATTTTTAATTGTGTATATGTGTCTTTGGGGTATGTGCATATGAGTTCAGGAGCCCAAGGAGGCTAGAGGCATTACATGCCCTGGAGCTCGAGTTATACGTGGTTGTGAGCTATCTGATGTGGGTTCTAGGGATTGAACTTGGGTTCTCTGTAAGAGTAGTATCTGCTCTTAACTACTGAGTCATCTCTCAACACAATACCTTATAAACATTGGGACTCTTTATATAAAAAGATTAGTTACAGTCAATACTCAATCTAAAAAGGGGGGTTTGGGCTGATGTAGTTTGATAGTCAAAGGGGCCTGGGAATGAGTGGAATGCATGGTGTTGGCTGACTGAGATCACACTGTGGGACACAGCCTTTGCTAAAGAGCTCTAGACTGATTCTAGGGTGCAGCAGGTGGTAGGCCCGGAATTTCCTGGAGGGCATCCCTCTTAGAGGGCGAAGACTCCCCCACAAGCCTGTCATGACAGAGACACAACGGAAACCACATTTAAGACTGGATAAACATCCCACAGCCATGGTGGATCTGGATCTGGGAGGATCCAGAAACTGACAATGTATTTCCTCCATTTCTCATCTTTCCTAGTTGGCTATCCTTCCAGGACAGTTGGATGACACATGACGCCAGGAGGAGACATACAAAACAGCAGATGCCTGTTGGAACTCCCGTGAAGTCTTTGTTCATAGCTCTACAAATGTCTTCAATTGGGGATCTGACAAAGGCATAGCTTGATGAAGACATTAAGGGTCTTGGTAGGAAAGTGAAACCACTTTTAGGCTGTAGTTTGCATACTGCCAGCACTGAACCTCAGTTACTCCAGGATCGCTATCATCCTAGTCCCATTATTACCCACAATCCTAACTAACAAATCCAAAGTCCCTGAAAGAAAAGTGGGTTTTTGTTTAAGTTCCATGCAAATTCATGTAATGGCAAAGGCTCACTAGAAGGGTCTGGAGCCAATGCTGGGCTTTATAAAGGCTACATTTATCATAAATATGTAATGTGAATGGTTTAGCCAGAATTTTTATTGCATAAATTAATATTACTGCTTGCAATTCTGAGGAGAATGAACTTGGTTCTACCTGTTTGGAGCAAGGGTAAAAGGCATGCACAACAGGAATGCTGGTTAGTCTACTGTAGCTCTCAGTCTGCTGAGCGGATCTACGGCTTCAGTCCACCAGCAGTCATCTGGCTTCCACACAGGCAAAGGTTAGCACAGGGCCTGCCATTTTCCCAACTAGCTTGATTTTGCATTGCATGCTGGCTCAGGATGATTTTAAGGGATGACAGCAAGTTACAATGCTCAACTGCTGCAAACGCACTGACGACTCCTGAAAATGCTCTTACATCTGAGGACACTTCCCCAGGCAGCACCTCTCTGTGTAGTCAGACATGTAGCCCCCTCCCATGAAGAGACAGCAGGCATGTTCTGGGTACAATGATGAGCAGCATGTACACTGGTGGTCCCTGTGATTATGTCACCTAGTGATATCACAGCTTTTTCCAGGAAACTGCCTCTAAGACACAGAAACGAGATCTTCTAGAGACACATTTTCTAGAACATACTTTGCCCTTTGGTGATGTGTGATTGCCTATCATTTCTGTTTTTGCCTCTGTCCCTCAGTTCACTTGTTCTGGGGAAGTCAGTGCAAACCCACTTGACAACATACAGCAAGGCCCACCCTCATGAGAATGGACCCTTCAACCAAGTTAGTGCAGAGGTACAACCTCCTACAACCACAGGATTGAGCTTGAGCTAGATTCTCCAGTCACAGAAGAGTAGTTTTGAGTTGATTGCAGCTATATGAAGGAGCCTAAACCATTCTGACTTACAGAAACCATGCTGAGAAAATAAGCTAATGCATACTGTGGTGTCTGTCTCATCTTCCTGTCTCCCTACTCTCTCCCTCTTCTCTTCCTCACCTCCCCTAACCTTTCCTGTCAAGGTCTCCTTACGCTGCCCAGATTGGACACTTGCTAGTCTCTTGCTTCAGCCCTGTGCTGCTGACTGTTTGGTGCTTCTGTGTTGTGGGGTAGTTTGCTATGCTGTAAGTAATAGTGAATACAACACCACTGAACCTAATGATGCCTGGAAACAGAACAGGTTCAGAAATCAATGTTTACTGATTAAACAACAAACGTATCAGGACAATCCAAGCATACAGAGCAACAAATACATTTTCTGACTGAAAGTAGATTCAATACAATCAGCTTCTCTCAGCCATCAGTGGCTTGGGAGTGAAGAAAGGCTTTGTTGGGGTCCCAGATGTCAGCATACAGGTGGTGTCTGCTCAAGGCTGATGCCACAGTCTGTACGTAACCCCATCACAGAACTACCACAGCCCATAATGAACTCTATGAGACTGTAATACTCTTACACACGTAGGCACGCTACTGTGAGCATCAATGTGCACTTCCATTCAGGTAGACAAGGGTCCCCATCAACTTTAGCTGGAAATTGTTCCTGGGCAAGCAGCTCATCTGTCCCAAGGGACACATTTTCTTTGTGGTCTCACCTCCTCAGCTCTACTTTTACCTCCCTGCTGCGATCACTTGGCAAAGCTTCTTCCCATCTGACCACTTACGTGCAGACAGGCCACTGCTGGCACTCATGGAGCGGCCTGGTTCAGGGCGGGACTTGGTGATGGAGGGAATACTGACGGAGCCACTGAATACTGTCCGGCTTTCCTGAGGACGTGGGTTCTAGAACATAAGAGAGGCACAGGCTTCAGTGGGGAAGACACAGTCTTGTGCAGACATTCTGCCTTTCTCTCTGATTCTCAAGACATGAAGTGATCTTGAACAGGGTGACACAGGTAGGGAGCAACAGGGACCTAATCTTTCTTACCAGCAGGACTTTGAAGCCCTGACATGAAATGAATCTCACCCCACCAAGGAGTACTCACCAATAAGTAGTTGTTTTGGTTGTGAAAACGTTATATGGTTAGCTAAGAGTGGAGTGCAGAATTACATGGACATTTGCAGATAACGGAAACATCTTTGACTACAGATGAGATTATTTACTTAAGAAACCTGAATAAGCCCATTTAGAGAGGAGTCAATTAAAATTATATTCCTGATAAAAGTGTCTTGTTGACACCATGTGTCATTTGTATGACCATGCCCCAGTTGTTCAGAATCTTTCTAGTTCTGTCCATGAAACCGCAAGCTGCACATCGTAACAGAGTAACGTCTGTGCCAGGGGTAGTAGTGGAAACTGTCCTGCTCAGAGCTTCAGGCTAAAAGGAAGGGGTGAAGGGGTACAGGAGCACATCAGAGTCTAGAGAGTGCAGACACTTGAATATACGTTCTAAATCTTAGAGTAGGCAAACCACATGGCCATGTTACTTTTTTTTTTTAAAAAAGATTTGTTTATTAATTATGTATAAAGCATTCTACCTGCATGTGTCCCTGCAGGCCAGAAGAGGGTACCAGATCTTATTACAGATGGCTGTGAGGCACCATGTGGTTGCTGGGAATTGAACTCAGAACCTCTGGAAGAACAGTCAGTGCTCTTAACCTCTGAGCCATCTCTCCAGCCCACTAACTTCTTTCTTCATTTACAAAGCTTTCTCCTTGGGTGGGCATGGTCCCAAATTCTTGCAAATGTTTTCTGAGGTAAAGGGTCTAGATAGATAGTCTCAGTCTCTCTCTCCCTCCCTCTTTCTCTCTCACTGTGTTGCTTCTTCTCTGGCTGTTCATGAGGTAAAGACAGAGGCAGCTTGGGGACTGGTGAGCTGAGGCCAGGAAGTGAAACAAAGCACAAACTGTCTACACTATGGAGCCCTTAGCGTGCTCAGTACCGAGGCTAACATGTGCCCCATGGGTTTCTGGGAATCACAGTCGTCATATCTGCAGGAGTCAGGCACTTGCCCTGTCCCACTGTGTGGTTCTACTGCCCTGACCTAATAATGATGCACACGGCCCACTTGTGAGCACCAGTGTCAATAACCTCCTCTTTAATTGTATAAAAATTCTTCCGGAAGGGATGGGCACAGATCTTACATGCATTAGGCAAGATGCTGGGAAAATACACAGAAACAGCTACTTTAAAAAGTAGTCCAAATGTCAAAGCATGTGACTTTCCTGAAGAATGTATTTGTTAAGAAAAGCAGGTCTGACAGGGCTAGCAATGCTTCTACCCTGACCTTATGTAGTGCCAAGCTTCTTATTTCAGAACCTGGGAATCTTTGTCTCCTTTAAAAAATTGTGTGTGTGTGTGTGTGTACACGTAAGTACATGCATGCCAATACCATGTAGAGGTCAGGGGACAACACTGTGGAGCTGTCTCTCTCCATCCACCATGTGGACCCTGGGAATGAACTCAGGTCGGCAGACTTGGCAGCAGTCTCCCTCAGCCACCGAGTCATTTCACTCCCACTTTCTCGTTTCTACACTCAGCAAATCTCATGATGGTCAAGGCCACTAAGACTAATCAAAAATATATTAACCAGCCAGCAGTTTTCTCAGCGCTTAATTAGTTCATTAAAAATGTTTACTTTTTCTCATTGTCAAGGGAATACGCCCAGATGGCAGAATATATGGGTAATACTGAAACCATAAAGAGGTCAATTCTCTTAACTCACCAGACACTACTAACAATTTGCTGTTTCCTTTCCACATTTTCTTTTAAATGTTTATATATGTACTTGTGGTATGTGTGTGTGTGTTCATGTACAGAGGTCAGGTGGTAACCTTCAGGTGCCAGTCCTTGCCTTTCCACTTAGTCTGCAGTGGTTTCCCCACTGTGTTCGCAAGGCTCGGTAGCACACGAGCTTGTGCTACTGTACTCAGTTTTAGGAGTTCTGGGGAGCTGGCCACTGGGTCTGCACATCAGGCTTTTACCCAGCAAGTCATCTCCTCGGCACCCCTTCTTCTCAAAAAAAATTTACAAGTTCCCCTATCTATCACACCTCTTTCAGTGCCACAGAACAAAAAATGAACTAGTCTTTAAAATGTTAGACCAGCTTGACCATCTTACTGTTTCAAAACCAATAAATCTTTTATCACATGGTGTCCAGGAAATACCACCCTTCTTCTAGCGGGTGAAGAGAATCAATTAGAGGAATGCATGCATACATGCAGCTTATTCTGACATTTACTCTGCTGTGGCATGACTTCGGTTTGTTCAGGATTTACATCAGTCAATGTTAACAGGCTCTATCTTAGCTCAATGCTTTATAAGGTTCAGCAAGAAAAAAGGCCCAACTGCTTCAAGCCTTCATTTTCCCTTCCCTCCTCACTACTGTTTCTCTCTTAGCTCAGGCTAGTCTATGTAAGCTAAGATCCTCCCAAACATTTATGGAACTGGGGAATGAACTTAAGGCTTTCTGCTTGCCAGGCAAGTGCTCTCTGAGACACATGGTAAACCATTAAGCTATGCTTTATATATTTCACTTCATGTTCATATCTGCTCTTGAAACTCAGAAAAACTGAGAACACCGTGGGAAGGCAGTCCTTCATCCAGAATCCTGCCTCATCTGGGGTGCTGCTCCAGCTTGCTCAGGAAGCATACAGGTCACAACTGTTTCCACCATGGTTTCCTTGGTTGATATGTTACTTCTTATACTGACTAAACTTATGACCAGTACTTCACTCCAGCACTTAAAATAGGTACTAAAGTTATTTATTGGATAGATGAATGGATTATATCTGCAACCCTCATTTCCTGCTTCAGGCATCAGATTAATTCAACTGGTAATTAATAAATTTCAGATTATGATCCTCTCCATAGAAGATACTGTGCTTTAAAGTTCATACTGATTTGTGTACATTTGTGTATAAGTTTTAAAGACACAGAATCCATTTTAAATAATTTGTGAAGAATAACATTCTTTGGGAACCAATTAATAAAATGGTAGTGATTCTTACATTAAAAAAACTGCATGCATGTGTGTAAGCATATGCATGCCACTGCGGCTGGTCAGAGGACAACTTTTGCGAGTTGGTGCTCTCCTTCACTGTAGGTTCTTGGGATTAAACCCCTGTTGTCAGGTTTGGTGGCAAACATTTTACCCACTGAGTCATGACTCAGGCCCCCAATTCTTCTAATTCTTACTAAGTTGACCCATGCACTAACACAGTTGTCTCTCCTACAATATGCCAAAGATCAAACAATTTAAAACAAGATCTAAGAAATCAGGCAGAAACAAGAAAGAAGCAAAAAGGAAATCTAGTAGTGAGTGTGGCTAAATATTTTTGGTTGTTAATAAGGTCTAGAATGGAACACTCACTTCCCAGTTACCATGTGACTATGACACCCCTTGAAAGGGCGATGGCTTTGGATGTGTCTGCAGCACTGGGCTTTCCCACACACCGGAAAGTCTGAGGGAAGTTCACAGCAAACAATTCAAACAATGCCATCCAAAGATGACCTCAAGCTGAAAGCTGGCTGGCTAACTAGTCCCCAATTCAACATTGCTATTTTGGTCCCTATATTAGATCTGCAAAGTCCATGTAATTCTGTGTGTTATTTGTTTAAAGAAAATATTTTGCCTTATTTTATCTAAAAAAAAAAATTAAAAGTAAGCCAAGAGAGTCAAAGGCAGCAGCTTAGCATCTGCACAAACAGGAACAACCTTATGAGATACAGCAAGCATAGCCAAGAGGGGCTCCTTGGAGACAGAACTGCCAGAGTCAAGCTGCACTTAAAAGCTCAGGGGGGTTGCTGTTCTTTTCTCTTAAAAAGCCTTCCCTAGAACAAAAGACTGAGAAAAAGCTTCTAAAATATGCCAGCAACCAAGACTGAAAACTAAAATACTAAATCATTTAGTCAAATGATACAAATTTCAGTATAACCTAACAAGAAACCCAACTTTTTGGACTTTCTAGTTAAAAACTATGCTTAAAAATAGGGAAACTCCCACTGACAGGCACTACTCAGCCCAGCTATGGCAAGCAGTTTCTTTCACGGAAGGTCTTGACTGACTGTGGATTCCTTGGAATCCTGTTTCTTGCTGCCAAGCAAACTAAGGCTGATTTTATTACAGTAATTCTGAAAAGTAAGACATTCAGTTGGTATTATAATTTAATGACATTTAAAACATAATTTAAAGTAATTTGATAATACAAACAAAAATAAGCTTTTAACTCTATAATTTTCTTACTGGAAAATAACTATATTACAAATTTAAAAAATTGCTACTACTATTTTACTAACCTGGGGGCATTATAGGAAATATGCTTACATGGTATAACTAAAATATTTTAATATCCATAAAACTAACTTCCTTTGAAGCTCATACATGCACACATTACTAGAGAAAATAGATACTATGCTAAACAGCCATGTCATGCATGGCCAATGGTAGTGAAGGTGTGGGGATGAATGAAAGGACCAGCAGGTGCAAGACTTCTTCAGGGGTAGCAGCTTTTTTTTTTTAAATTTTCTTATCTTGGGTCTTGTTGCAATTAAATACATATCAACAACTCAAAGATTTATAAAAACTGACTTTAGTTTTAGAACTTTTTATGTTACTTACTCAGTATTTATACCATTACTTTGGAGACTTCTGGTAGGTCTATGGATAAACTCTACGCAGACCTTAATCTCATCACTGAACTCAAGTAGTTACAGGGTAAAGAGCTGTTAAACAATTCAGAAATTCAGGGGCCCTTTTCTGTTTGTTTTAAAAGAATAAAGATCTGGCTGGGGCTGTTTTTGTTTGTTTTTGTTTTAACATGGTATCCCGAATGAAAAACACCATACTGGGAAAACTACCCCACAAAGATCATACTCTAAAGCTGTTTCAGAATTAATACAGAACCCTTTACTCCTCCACATCTCCCCCAGAAGAAGAAACGAGACTGGGAAGAGGAGGATAAACAGGAGAAGACAAAAAGTAGTTGCAGCTGAGGAGGAAAGGGCAGCCATTCCCCAAAGCACCCTCTCAGAGGTTAGCGATGATTAGCCCCGGACTCAGCCCTTCATACCCTCAGAGTCACAGAGTGTGGTGTACCGGGGGCAGGGCGCAGGGACGGGGGGTACTCAGGGTTTGTGGAATCAGGAGAGAGAAACTGCTCAGCAGAATTGACAGTCATGTGATAGATGTGCTCAAAGTTGCTCGGAGAGGAGATCAGACCGGAGTGGTGATGAGGGGATGGATAAGGGAAACCTGGCTATCAAAAACAAAGAAGGGAGAAAACAATGGTGTAAGGTGATGCTAATGGATCAGGGTGAGTGACACCAGACAACATGCACACAAAGAACAGCAGTGTTTCTCTCAGAACTCCCAGGGAAATTCTTTCAGGCCTCAAAAAGTCAAATTCTGTAATCGGTTACTCAAAACAGCAGATTTTCAAAAGACCACTTGATGATATCATTTCCATTTTACCAGTTGAGTGAGTAGCAGCATGGCTTCCAGAGATCCAAGGAGCTTTCAGAATCTTCAGATTTTCTTATGTGATACAACAAAAACATTGCAAAAGTCTACACAAAACACTAAGTACAGAAACAGCAAGAGACAGCTAAAAGGACAAAGGAATCTTACATTGTTTCTAACTAGAAAGGTACAAACCTGCTTCCTCAGACTCTATAGCCATTTCCCACTTCTGAATTTATAGGCCTATGATATGCCCCGGCTTTTAGTGATCTTATTTCCCTATAATAAAGATGGTGAGAATTGTGGGCTACACTATGTTTGCCTGTAAGCAACCGCTCATCTCCATTTAGATACCCCAAAGAACAAGCTTGTTTCCAACAAGGGAAAATTCTGCCTTTGGATGTTCAAGTGTGGTTTTTAAAAGGCAAATAATATAATAATGGAGTTACAGAAGAAAAGTCTAAAGAGAAGAATTTATATCTCCTGATAAATATTTACTTATGAGTGTACACATGGGCAGTGTCACTTAGTGCGCCAGCCATTTCCTACAGGTCTTGAAGAACAGCTGTTTCTAGAACACACCATCCCTTCACTAGAGGGATACTGAAAGAGGAACTTAAGAGAATGCCTTACTGAATAAAGTATGGATCATCCAGGTGAGATAGATGCTAAAAAAAAATGCTCAGGACTTACCTAAACCTAAAAGAAAAGCTTCTCTATATATGACAGTGCTTTTACTTTAGAAATGTGAGTAAAATCAGTATTTTCTAAAGCCGTTTTCAAAAAGAAAAAATATTGACCTATATCTCTATTTATTTCTATCTATCTATCCATCTGTCTGTCCATCAATTCCCTCCATCTTTGACTTTAAGAAATGAAAGTATCTTTTTGGAGGGGAAGGTGCTAAGGTGCTATGGACTGAGCCCAGCCCCTCATGCACATACTATCAAGGAAGCAGTTTACCACTGAGATGCGCCCCCAGTTCAAGACAAAAATTACTTCTTAAAGATGCTATTGAGCTCAGCATGCTGAGTCATTAAGAATTTGAGAAACAGGTATGATGCACTGTGCTCGGAAGATGGTGACCAACACTATGGTGACAAGTTACTCTCACATTAGGTTGAAAAAACAGTTCCTGTATTTTCAGCAACCACTTAAAAACAACAGAAACCATAGGTAGATAAATGGTAAAGAAGGTCCAAGGAAACTAATTCAGTATATCTTCTAAGACTCACATATTACTTTATGTTAATTGTTTTTCTTCTCTCCACTCACTAGAACATAAACAGGAGGTATAAATCTGATACAAGAGGCAAGAAAGTGACTCTTCCAAGCTTTCCTGCCCTTTCCATAGTTAAGACAGAAGTGATCTTATTTCAGGATATTTGGTACAAATGAACAGTTACACTTCCAAAGATCCTTTAAAAACTTTCTAAGGTTTTCAGTATTTCACAGGAATATGACAGTCATTTGAACACAATGATATGAAAACATCTGGAGTACATGTTCTTTGCACAGATGGTAACATGGCTTTGGGACCTGAGAGCTCTTACATATGATACTAGATCAATGTAATTCATCCTTTTTGGGGGAGGGATAATTCATAATTCGATCTAAGTGGAAAGAACATACTGAAATGAGACTGCATTAAAATATAAGCTCTCTGTCACATGTGAGAGCACTCTTACAGACATGCACAGTGCTGTGGTGTTTAACAGCGTCTACACCTAGATATGCGTGGTCCTGTGCACAAAGTAAGTGATTAAACAGATGATTTTAGAGAGATAGGTCATGGATCCTTTGCATGTGAAATGAGCAAAGAAAAGTCATGTGGAAATAACAGGAAACAAACAGGAATTTGGACACAGGAAATCTCTGATGCCTACTACATGTGCAGATGAAGAAACAGCTTCATAAATGTACATCTTCCTGGAACTATAATAGTGTTTATCTTACATAATAAGAAAAATTAAAGGAATAGAAGACACATTTAAAATGATTGAATTGGCAGGGAAAAAGGACTAGTGTTAATCCGGGGTGGGGGTTGGGGACGGTGGCTGTGGAGTTAACAAAATCAGGGGACAATAAATACCCAAAACTAAGCAGTCTAATTATAATCAGTAGTCAGTATGGAAGGTCACATAGATGGGGCCAGTTGAGGATGAGTGGCAAACGTCATCTGAAATTGCTTTGGTTAATAGTAAAAAATCTTTTCAGCAACAAAACATAACTTCCTGGTGAGCATGGTGATTGGTACCTGGTGCACCTAGAAGGCTGAGGCAGGGGAGATAGGCTCAAAGTTGAGGCTAGCCTAGGCTACACAGTAAATTCAAGATCAGTCAGGGCCACCTAAGGAATACTCCCTCTCAAAACAAACAAGATTTCTTTGATGTATTAAGAGAAGGAAAGGAGGAAGAAGTACAGTTAGGCTGGACATGGTGGTACATGCCTGTGTTCCCAGCACCCAAGAGGGCAGAGGCAGTTGGGTCTCTTTTGAGTTTGAAGACAGCTTGGTCTTCAAAGAGAGTTTCAGGTTAGCCATGGCTACACAGTAAGACCCTGACTCAAAAACCAAAACCAGGAATAAAAACTTAAAACAAAAAGAAGTGAAGCTGAGGGGATACTTTGAGGTTTCTTACAATATTTGAACTGCTAATTTAGAATCCAAGGTCCATGCTCCATTGTATGTGAAGGTTGGAAAGACCTTCCGAGGAGAAACAACTCTTCACCTGGTGCAATCCTAAGCAGAATAACACGAAATCCTGATATTATTTCACCTTAAGGAAAGTATTACAATGTAAGGGGTACAACAGAATTTCTATGAAAATTTCCTTTAATTTCTATGATTCTATATTTTTACATAAAAATATGGTAAAACCTTTCTGGGTGCAGCAGAATGTGACAGTGAAAGCCGACGTTTGAATTGTAAAGGTTGGTACCTGTCAAAGCCTTGCTACTACTGAACCAACTTTGATTTAGCTGGCAAGCTAGTCTCCAACACATTTATGTGTTTGAAGTTAGTTATCTCTCTACTCCTCAGTAATGCTAACTACACATTTATGAAAAAAATCTATCAAAAGTTCAAAGAGTTCAATGAAAACAAGTATACTGCACTTGATCTTCCACACACAAGCTGTGAACACAATCACATTTAACCGTTCGTTATAATTGAAAGAAATTCTCTCTACTAAAACATTTTGTACTTGGCCCTGTAACTTTCACACAGAAAAATGAAATAGCAAGAACAGTAACAACAGAGGCTTGGCTCCTGGGACTGTGCTGTGTGCTGCTAAGACACAAGCATGACATTTGGAGCAATGTTAGGAGAGGGAAAAGGAGACGCTTGAGCTCTCACTCCAGGTGGAGTTGAAGCAAAATAGCTTACAAACACGGCAGCACGCGCAGCAGCTCTGCTGTCTAATGTGCTCAGCCTATATAAAGATCACTGTGATCTTGTCTTTGCACACTTTATATTCACCCAGCACAGCTAATAATAGAAATCTAAATCCCTAAGGGTGGCTACTGTGAATGATTTATACTGCCATGGCTGCTATCATTGGCATCACCATCATCATCATCTTAAGATGAAAAATCAGTAAGAAAGAACGGCCATGTGACTGATATTTACAACCAAGTATTTTGACTAAAATGAATGTAGATTCATTTTTTTCTCCCCAGGAAATAAGTGAAAAGCTCCCTTTATAACCTAACTTCCACACTAGAGTTTGCACTATACATCACATTTTATCACTTCTCTCCTTGCTTCTACCACTGGTGTTGCTAATGAGATTGACACAGATGTCCTTAGGAAGAGACTAGGATTAATATTCATAGTCCTCTCTGAAACTGCCATAAGATAGAAGTTATTCTTAAAATTCTTTGCCCAATTTAGCTGCTATCCCCATTGACCAAAGGGTCATACTCCATTTTAGTAGTTTGCTAGACGTGTGTGACACTGACATTTTAAGAGCAAATAGGCCTGGATAATTTGCTAATTCCACTAGTAATTTTAACCTCAGCATAATGGGTCTGTGGATGCAATCTTCATGTTGTTAAAATACAACAATCTTCCTATGTTATATTTCTTTTCACATATAATTGTCCAGGAAACATGCTTGAATTGGAGCAAAGGAACAAGATTTAATTGCACAGTTAGCTGAGAGGTGTGACTATGAATGACGAAGCCCATGTGGACTTCTGCAGAGAAAAACATCCAAGTATCTGTATTGAACTGAGTAAAATCTATGCTTTGGTAACTGCGTCTGGGACTTGTGACAGAACCTTTTCAAATATGGCTGTTTCTCCGACTAATAACAGCAAACTTGTATTAGCAAAATGGGGAACTTTCCTAGGGTAGGAAACCAATTAAGAACTTTTGTTTTGGGTTTTGATAGATTTCTGAATTGTAAGTTTCTTCTATGATGTATGCCACCATGTGTCTTAAATATACTGTGGCACACACCAAGACCATGTCCTCATTGTATAACGCATCCCGAGAAGCTGTGCATGTATGTGAGCCTATGTTCATGTATCACCCACGCACCTGCACTGACTCCTCACTCCATTCATGTTCACACCACTCCTCATGCCTCTTACCATGGGCAGGTCTTTTAGGATCTGTATTCCATCTCCAGGACCCATGTGTGCTATGTGGTTAAAATTAGTTGGGTTAGAAATTAATTTATTTCTCATTTCTGGATCTCGTAGCATCTCCCTGTAAGGTAGAACACCTGTTTAGAAGTTTTTCCACATTTAATCATTTAACTTAAAAAATTAAGCATACTTTGTTTTATAAAAATAAAGATATGATTAGAACAGAATATATTAATAGTTCAATTCCTTAGATTGCTTTATTTTTTTAAATTTTAAATAAGAAGACCTTAAGATTTAGGGTTTGTTTGTTTAAATTGTTCAGTGCTGGGGATCAAAGCCAGAGACACACACATGTACTAGGTTCTGCACCACTGCGCTCCACCCTTGCTGGAAAGGGCTCCTTGAGCATGCATCAAAGATTCCTGTTCTGCTTTGCAGATACATGGAATATTAAATGTGCATCTTTTATAATAGATAACATTTTAGAAATGGTTTTAAATATAGCTACATCTATTTGCTCATGGAGAATAGAATTAATCTGTGTTTCTTTTTGTTTGTTTAGTTTCTTTTCTTCTTACTTTTCTTTTTTTAAAAAAGGGTCTTACCCTTTAGCTCGGAGCATGCTGGCCTCAAGCTCAAGGCGACTCTCCTGCTTTAGCCTCTTGGATGCTAAGATTACAGGCATGAGTCACCATGCCTGGCTTCTGTACTTCTTAAGCATATATGAATTTACTATATGCACAGATTATTTATAGTACAAGTTACACATAGCAGAAATGATAACTCTTCCATATATATGCAGAAATGAGTGAAATTTGGTACTTTACCCACTGTATTCTCATAACTTTGACAGCATTGATTAAAATGGTCCTAAGGGATGCCACTCATTAGCATAGAATCCCCCTGCAGTTGGAGAGAGACCCCTGAGCGTTACTCACGCTTGGCTCTACAACTTTGGATCACAGCTGAGTGACAAATTTTCAGATACCAAATCGTTCTTCTCAATCGTTTCTAGCTTGTCCTCTGGGTGATGGCAACATGGACAGATGCCGTCAGCACGGATGGATGCTGGCAACATAGGTGAATGCTGGGTACAAGTGAACCACATACCTCCTCTGTTGCATCCTTTCTTCCTCTGGGACTCTGAAGGAGTAACGCCGCTTGTTGTTGATATTTCTAACCATTTGTTTTCGACTATTATCTGATGTTTCAGGAACTACAAGTTCATCCCCTTCTGTGAGAAACAAAATAATGACATTGTTTAAATTGCTAAAATTCTTTATATCTATTAATTTCTGACATTGCAATCAAATGAATAATATGTACAATTGTGACAATTAAGAGTTATGCATTAAAAACAAGAAAGCAGTAATTTTCAGTGGAATATACTAAAAGATATATGCTAAATTAGGCATAGCTTACAAAACACATTATTACTTTTAATTATAAATACAAGATGCTACATGTTTGCTAGAAGAAAGCTAAAGCTGTCTTGGTACTACGGCTTTGACCAGCCACTTCTCTTCCAGTATCTTCACACTGTTTTCCTTCTCCTGCAGAGAGTGGTTTCATTGGCTCCAGTCCATTGGAAGAGCAGTATGCCCTCTGAACTGCAGAGCCATCTCTCCAGCCCCATTCATTTCACTCTTAAAAACAATGCCCCCAACTCACTTTCCATAAATTATTTTCTCCATCTTCATTTTCTAGGCTTCCTGTTCTAGGTCCTTATTCTGGGGATTCATTCCTATGATCTTTTTTGCCTCTTCCCACATTATCTTCAGTACTTCAGAAGCACTATGCAATAGCTGGAGATGGATTCCTGAAGTACCCCCAGATAGAATTCTGGACAAGTGTCCATAATTTAGAACCTACTGATTAGGTTCTAAATACTACACACCCAGTCATATCTTCTCTATTTATCAGGTGCTTCACAGGAAAAGAATGTGTGTCAAACACTTGGTTTACACAGTCAGATTGTTCACAGCTTGTCTTTACTGTCTTGCTAGAGTTTGACAGTAGGCATCACACACTCCAGAGTGAGATATGCCTGAGCCAAATCTGGGCTGAGGCATTCATTGCATATCCAAATGCCTTGGACTGATATAATATTTCCACTGAATTGATCTTATTAATATATCCCTTACCTGCCATCTTATTTTTGAAATATATTAATCTAATAGTCTCCAACCCTAAAAGATTTAATGATCCTTCAGTGTTTAAAGGTCGGACCTAAAATAATAAAAATAAAATTAGTATTTCAATAAAACCTTTAAAAATTAAATCATAAAAGTTTTAGTCTATTTATTAAGAATACACTATTAAGACATTTCACTTACGTAAGTCAAAATACAGTTCTTTAAAACATCTCAAGTTAATAATTCTTACCAGGAAGGTATATTATCATTTAATCTGAACAAACTAATGCATCATAATAATAGTTTAAAGGAATTCTATCCTGGACACATAAATCAAGTAGAATAAATAAACCTTAAAATTGACCATTTAATAATTATTAGCAACCAAAAAACTAAACTAAAAAATGAACACATTTACTTCATGAATTCTTATCACTAAATACTGAATACCCACATATCTGGAGATGAAAGTGTAGATAGGGAAATTATGACTGATAAACAGCGATGGAGAAACCAGCCATATAAAGTAGATGCCTACTTGACACCATATATTAAAACTCAGTTCTAAATGGATCACAGGCATATGTACAATAATAAAAAGTTTACTATGCACAAATACTGCACACAGCAACATGTAGGAGTTAGAAAGAATATTTTTGGAAGAAAATAAAGATTGTATCTTTATGGTCCTGAAGCAGAAAAGTTTCTTAAGAGGAGAAAAAAGAAAAACCTAAACAACAGGAATAACATCTTACTTCAGTAAAATTAGTAATTTTGTTCAGGGAAACACACCATGAACATGAGCAGATGTGACAAACGAGGAGAAGATTATCCTGTGTATTAGTAATCCAGGACCCACATGAACAAATGAGGAGAAGATTAGCCTGTGTATTAGTAATCCAGGACCCACATGAACAAATGAGGAGAAGATTATCCTGTGTATTAGTAATCCAGGACCCACATGAAGACGTCCAATAAATCAGGAAGAAAAAAATGGAAAATTCAACAAAAAGATGAGCAGACATGACCAGGTACTGCCTACAAGGGAAAGTATGAAGGGCATTGTCACAGTTAACTGGAACAGGCAAAACAGTACTTTAGTGACACACTAGTTCACCACAATTTACAGAATGATGTGCTAGGAATAATATGGGTCAGAGAGAACCATAGATGATGCTGATGTGACTGTCATTTGTGCTAATATTTTGAAAAATAGATGACACTATTGCATATGGTTCAACAGCTGCAGCCCCTGTGCCTTAGCAACCCCAATGTGAGGTGAGAGGGGTAAAGAAACTCCTCTATACCTACAATGAGACATATGCAGGAATGCTGACAACAGCAAAGAGGTAGCAGTAATTCAAATGCTGTCAACCAGATAATGGATAAACACTAAAGTATTCACCCAAAAGACTATTTTATAGTAGTGAAAAACCAGGGAACTTCATGTAGTACATACAGTAACATGTATGAATCTTAAAAACACAATAAATGAGCAAAGACAGCAAAGAAAAAAGCAGTAATTTCAACAGTTTAATAAATTGCAAGATCAAACAAAACTGAATGTTACTTTACTTGGGAATACTTAAAATTTCCAGCTCCTCTATTCTACGGCAAGCAACAGGATGAGAATACGCACAGCCCTGGTGAGGCGTGGGACACAGATGGTGCATGTGGAAGCAGTGAGGCTGGGATATTGTGTTCTTAGGAAATGAGCAGAGCTCACAGTGTTATTCAGTTTACAGGACACATGCTTGCATATTGCAAATGTTATACAAAAAAATGAAATACAAAACTGTTGCCAACCCAAATTTACAAATTTGAGGATGATATTTTTTTGCTTTACATAATGTAGCCTTTTTTTCCTGAGGGTTTACACTACTAATATGTCTTAAAATTGGGGCATATTTTTGCCAGTGGTGGCACATGTCTTTAATCCCAGCACTCAGGAGGCAGAGGCAGGCAGATCTTTGTGTGTTTGAGGCCAGCCTGGTCTACAGAGTGAGTTCCAAAGCAGCTAGTGCTACACAATGAAATCCTGTCTCGAAAAAAAAATTGAGGCATATGTTTAATGATCTTGGCTGCCTTAGTTCCCCTGTTCCTCTAACCTGACCTTCAACTAATGGCACATACACTATACACACCGAATATATCTATATAACATGATTAATTTTCATTTTTGCAAAATAGAAATTCTATACTTATAAAAATTTCCTTGTTAAGGAAATAGAAATATTAATATAAAATGTTTTATTAGGCATATGGGAAACCACTATTCTTTTTTTTTCTTTTGTTTTTTTGAGACAGGGTTTTGCTGTAGCTTTGGAGCCTGTCCTGGAACTAGCTCTTGTAGGCCAGGCTGGCCTTAAACTCACAGAGATCTGCCTGCTTCTGCCTCCCAAGTGTGCTTGGATTAAAAGCATGCACCACCACTGCCCGGTGAAACCACTATTCTTAAAACATTAAGACACCTACAAAGTTCTGATTTCACATTTCCAGCCATAAAATGAAGGAATTAATCACTGCTTATTGATACATGAAAAGTATACTCCCTGAGTCCTTTAACCCAAAGCAGAAGGCAATACACTGACATTTTAGGTTGCAGTATGTGCTCTAGTTGCTCATCATGAGAAAAATCAGATTTTATAGAGAGAAATTAAATTCAATAAATACATTATGGTATTGGCCTACCTATCATAAACTAACCAGCTTAGAATTAACCCATTCTCAGAAAGACAAATACTGTAGGTTTTCTCTCCTATGCAGTTCTTAGATTTTATATAGATACATAAAATCATTTATGTATATATGATGCAAAAGTAGAAGTGCAATTGTCTAGGAAAACCAAGGGGAAGGAGAGTGTAGGAGACACGGAGGTCCTTGTGCTCACAGGTAAGTACTAAGGAATCCAGGAGTGTTAAGCAAGCAGGGCTGTCTCTTCACAGGGAGAGATGTATATAACCTGTTTTCCACCCAGAAGGCTGGGAGTGGATGTGGTTAATAGTCTGGTAACCTTTGTGATATGTATGACCAAGACTGTATCCACACCTCAGACTCTTAAGATGTCACATGTAGTTAGTCTATAGTGCCCATCTTTATGGAAGACATCACATGTATTTTACAAAGAATTTCAACATAGTCATGCCTTGAGCTTTATTGTACACATGGGACTAGTTAAGTATCAACAGGAAACTTTTTTCCAAATTGTACTGTAATTAAATATTCCTAAAATAAACTTCCCAGTGTCAGATTCTCAAAGTTTGAACCAACACTGGCTACTAAGTGTGTTGAACTGACTTCCTTCTTGTCTTACAAAGACTGATAGTCCTTGGTGGTTGCAGAGACCCCCACAGGAGAGGGAGGGGATAAGAGAGAGTAGTGGGGCTCAGTGATAGTGTGCTTAATGTACAATATGCACACTCTTGAAAATGTCCGTATGGAACACAGTACTATGCACAATGAATATCTGCAATAAAAAAATTTTTAAAAATTAACCAACTTGGCCCACATTTAAGTGTTCCATTACCTTTTTGAGAGGAAGAGTCTGTATCCATTCCATGGAGTTTACATCGAAGACATCAACTGCATTTTCACTATAAACGGAGAGATAAGGTGCATTGTAACCTGGGGGGAGGAAGGAAGGTACAACCTGCTGATTACTGGGAATTATTAAGACCCAAACACTTTGAAAGGTCTATCCTAAGCAACTGTAGAGTGGAATCATTTCAAAACCCAACAGTTATTACATAAGAATGATGTTACAAACGTTTTGAAGTGAGCAGGACATAAAGCATGAATGAGAACTGATATGCCATAGCTCAGATTATAAGCCCAATACAGAAGGAATCAATGAACACACCTTGTCTAATGAGAAATTCACAGCATTTTAAAGTTAAACTGTTGACAGTGAAACACACAAAGTACAGAAAATTTCAACTAAGTGTTCTGGTCTACAATGGTAAAGTAAGATATGCATGACGTGTGTTCTGCTACAAGCACTGTGACTGGCAGCTGTGTGACAGGAACAGATGCTCAATACACACTTGGTGTGGGAGAATTGTCTGTATTCTGTCAATCATGTTTTAAATAAACGCTGATTGGCCAGGCAGGGAGTATAGACGGGAAAACCAGACAGGAAGTAGAGGTGAGGAAGCTCCCTTGGCACTCCTGCCTAGACCACCGAAGAAGCAGGATGTGACCTGCCCCATTGAGAAAGGTACTGAGCCATGTGGCTAACATAGATAAGAATAATGGGCTATATAAGTTATAAGAGCTAATACGAAGCCTGAGCTAATGGGCCAATCAGTTTATAACCTAATGTAGACTCTCTGTGTGATTTTTCTTTGGGACCTAACGACTGTGGGAACCAGGCAGGACAGAAACCCCAACAAGCAGGCCCCTCATGCTACATACACTTGTTGAAGGAATGGCAAAACAAGCAAAGAGTAAGCGATTGACTCAAACTACAGTTATGACTAGAAATGTATTAGCCTGACTTCACAGTAGAACAATCAGGAGTATCTGGCTCAGTTATGAAACAGCATTCATTTACTCATATGTCACTGATAACAACGTTCATTTCAGAAGAAATAAAACACTATAAATAGTTAAATCTGGGTAGGTTAGAGGCTTTTGATCATTCTTCTGTCATAAGAACTCAACTATCCTGAGACATACTCTTTCACCTAACTCACCTGGACAGCCCTGCCCTCCATCCTTCCTGCTGCAAGGGAGAGGTCCTTCGCTCCTGCCCTAGTAATTGTTTTACTGGACTTCAGAATTCCACACTCTTTGGGTCCTTTCAGGACATCTTATTCTACTCTCTGTATTTCCCAAACAGTCTACCTTTTCCTACTTATTCTCTAGTGGCTTTTTCCTTTTAGCATTTAAAGAGGCTTCCATAACAAACAAAGCATCTGGATCAGACACTCTCTCCCCTGAACACTTGTAACAGCATCCTATCTAACCACTTACTCCCAGGAATCGTCCCTACTTTGTAAGGCAGACAGCACTGCATTGATTTCACTCATGACTTCATCTCTACAGTAAAATATGTACTCAAGAGTAATTATTATTCAGTGATAAAGTATTGAAAGAAATATTAATATTTTAATATTTAAGGAAAGAGTGAAATAAGTAAGTTTAAATCAATATATATATATATATATATAAAATATAAAATGAAGTAATACTTCTTATAAAGGTCACTTTATATCTTCCAAGAACAATGACTTAGTAACTTCCCCAGCATAAGTCTTATGAGCTACTACTGTTACTTAAGGATTTAGGGTGACAATGAAAAGAATGATTTGGGATTATTTTTAAACACAACAACATGTAGTTAAAAAATGTATCTCAGTAAGTTTTCCATAGAAAGAAAGATTAGTCTTACTTACAAGCATTTAATTTTCACTGTTTGTCTAGGTTTTACAATATATGGTTATTTTACTTTAGCAACATAATTAGTACTTGGGGAGACTTTAAGAATGATTAAAAAACAAGTTGTTAGTAAAAATGATTATATTTAAAGTAAGTGAAAAGGCAAAAAAGGGACGAAGATAGACAAGAAAAAGAATCTTACAACAAGAGGAAGGATTTGCTGGCCACATCAATTCTTGTTGTCTAGATCTTCGGCCCTGGCAGTCCGTGTATATCCCAATGCTGTTAAAACACAGCAAATACTCTTTGTTGGATATCTCAACTGCACAGATAGCATCCATTGGTTGATGTGCAATGAATGATAGTGTGTGGTCATTTGAATGTAGCATATTGCATGGACTTCCTTCTCCATTCAAGGGGTATCTGAGAAATCCTGATTGGAATCCTACACAGAGTTGCTCATTGAAGATGGCCATCCACTGGACATTACTTGGGACTTGAATTTCCTTAAATTTCCTGTGTCGGGTCTTGCTCTGGAACAGCTCATAGCAGAGGACCTGTCTTTTCATAGCCACACACAGGCAGGACAGGGCTCCATGGCGCACTTTCCCAGCAGTTATGGTTTGACACCCTTTAGTTTCTGCCAGCTTATAAAAATCTGCCTCTCGCCCATCCAAAGCTGACATAGGAAAAAGTCGGACATGGCGATTTCGGCCAGAGATCACAGCAACAAGCTGATCACTTGGAATGAGTTCAATCTGATGAATTTTCTTATTGTCACCAACTCTAATAATCTCTACAGGAAGAAACAACAACATTAAATGCAAAACGAGTTTATTAATTGTATCCAAATTAAACACCAAAGTATATAACCCAATCCATATTAAAGACACATACACACAAAAGTATCTAAGAGCAGAAATGACAGAAGAAAAAAGGAGGATAACTGAAACCACTATCAGATCATTTAACCTACCAATAGCTGATAGCTGGTATTGATTTCAGCACTGAGATCTTGTGAGTCAAGGCAAAGAATTCCTGTGTAAAGCATGCCTATACTTCACAAAATTTGTTTACTGGTACTAAATTCTAGCAACTTCACCATGGAGTTCCTATTTTTAAAATCCAAGTGACTGCAACTCATGTTTCTCTTTAGGTGTTTCTTTTTAAAATTTTATTTTATGCATGTGGGTATTTGCTTATATATATGTCTGTGCATCACGTGCATGCCTGTGTCCATGGAAGCCAGAAAAAGGCATTGGATACCCTAGAATATAAGTTATAGATGGTGTAGGCTACCATGTAAGAGCTGGGAACTGAACCACTGGGTCCTCTGCCAGAGCAGACAGGGTCGCTGAGCCATCTCTCTAGTTCTACCTCTTCAGGTATTTGTGTGTATGTGTGGCCATGTATACATGCACAAGCATGTACACCAGAAATCAGCCTAAGGTGTTCTTTCTCAGGAGCTTTCTGCCTTCAGTTTTCATTTTTTTTAATTAAAAATTTTAAAATTGTGTATGTGTGTGTGTGCATGTCACAGCATGGGTGTGGTGTTCAGAGGACAACTTTGTGGAGTCAGTTTTCTTCTTCCACCTTTATGTGGGTTCCAGGGATCAAACACAGATCACCAGGCATGTATGGCACCTTTATCTGCTGAGTCATCTTGCCCATGCCCACCTTTGTTTGCTAAATCAAGGTCTCTCATTGGGACCTGGGATTTGCTAAGCAGGCTAGGCTGGCTAGCCAGTGATTACCAGTCCATTTGTCTTTTCCTTCCCTAGGCTGGGCTGGCTAGCCAGTTACTACCAGTCCATCTGCCTTTCCATTCCCAGTGTTGTGGTCATAAACATACACTACCATGTCTGGCTTTTTATGTGGGTTCTGGGATCCAGTGCTATATGGCAAGCACTTACCAACTGGAGCATCTTCCTAACGCTTCTCAAGGTATTCCTATGGGGAACAAACTCATCAAGCTTAGTGACTGACCTGTTTGCTCAGGATCTAACCTAATATAAAGACAGAACTTACAATGCTATGTTTATGAAAAGCAAATTCAATCAGTTTTGCTTTATTTCATTCAGCACTTTATTTCCCCCTAGGGAGCTAAAAACCTGTTGCACTGAACCATGGGGAATTTTAGACATTTCTTCTTAAAGTACTACTAAGAATGAGAAAAGCGACTTTGTGTTTTATGTGCAAGCTTTAGACATGAGTGGAACTGTTCAGTAAACAGGAGAGGACAGTACACAGAGCTTTAGAACTTAAAAGGGAACAGAATTGAAAACCTTTTGATTTAAAGCTGGGCGTGGTGGCACATGCCTTTAACCCCAGGAGGAACAAGCAGGCAGATCTGTGAGTTCAGCCAGCCTGCTCTACATACTGAATTCTAGGATAGCAAGAGTTATACAGTGAAATTCTGTCTTAAAAAAACCAAAACAGAAAAAAATCTTTTGATATTCAAAACATATAAAATTATATCTGGAAAATTTTAGTAACACAATCCTGCTCTTAGACTTTAGGTTCAAGAGTTTTCTAATATATAATTTAAAATTACTTCAGAATAACTGAGTTTTCTCTTACCATCTTTGGTGACATGCACAACAAATAATCCTTCTTCATTTCCCAAAGCTATCCTTTCATGATCTATTTAAAACACAAACATAAAACATTTTCATCAGATAAAAATGTCAGGATAACAGAATATACCAGATAATGAAAAAATGTGGTGTTCGAATAAAGTTAAATAACAAAACCAAAATACAATTTATATTTCACCTCAGAGTGCAGTATAAATGTCATGTCTTTTAAAACAGAACAATCAGCTAAAAGTCTGCTTTAGTATCAAAGGAAGGAAATACTTATTCAATAATGAGAAAATTAAAAACTCAGTTTGTGAGTATCACAGATATCATCCATTATATAAACACTGTGAAAGGCAGTTGAATCCTGCTCACTAAACTTTTCATATTTAATAGACAGCAACAGAAGAGGAACATGCATATAACAAATGTACAAAAAGGTAAACTTCTGCATATAGAAGTTGCTATTTGCTGGTGACATGCTCTACATTCTACGACTTCAAAACTCCTCAAGAACACATATTACACTTGAAACCCACACTCTGAGAATTAACTTGTTTCAATTCACAAAGGCAGAAAAAAGTTAGCAGGTTGGCTTTTAGCACTAGTGCTCTTTAAGAAGACAATGCACGTCTACTCCTAGGAGTGCTAAAACACAGATCTGACCCAGGTCTCATTCACCCACAAACATCTGACACATGCCAGACACTGTGTAAACAGTGGGGCCAACTCAAAATATAGATTAGTAAACAGTGATGGGACTATGATGACTGCTGTAAGTGCATACCTATGATTGCAGCTGCCTGCGTTGTTTTAATGAGGGGTAGGGTGCTGTCATAGGCCTCTTTGGGAACATACACAGAGCGGTCTCTGAATTTGTTTTTCTTCAAAATCTTGTGTAGTTCACTCAGGACTCCCACCCACTTATTCTTCTCATTCTCACTGTCGGCAAGCATCAGGATGGAACATTTGTTACTAGGTGCTGAGAGCTGGGAAGCTGTGACCTAAAACAATTTAATATTCACAATATTAGAAAACAGACATCTTTTATGCTAGCTGCAGGGTTCTGCTCATTTGTTTAGCACTCACAGTAAAATGAGCATTTATTAAATTATCCCTTTAGCAAACTTTAGCTATGCTGAATTAGAGTATCTCAATGGAATGTTATAATTCAAACAGCAGGAGATGATACAAATCAAAATGTTACTATTATTTCATGCTCTTTGTTACAAAATGCCATAAAAATGCATTACACACACTGATTTAACAAGTGACACTTAAAATTATCAAGTATCAGAGAGAGAAACACTTTACAAATATTAAGTCATTTAGTCCTCTTAACAGCTTTGTGAGACAGGAGCTATGATTATATGCTAATTTTATATTTGAGACTCCATGATAAAGAGAAAGTAAGTAACTTATCAAGGGCATGAAGTTAAGCACGTTTCTATGCTCATAAGCATATATCATACTGTTTTAAAAGTCTCTTGTACTTCCTAACAGTCCTTCATGTTATCATTGGAGAAGGTTTGATCACTTGAAACAGGAAGTAAATAAAAGTCTGTAAGTCAGAGCACTTTTCAATTATGTAACAATAAAATCCTACTGAAAATTAGCTACAGGTAAGGGAGCCTTTACAGGAGCTAGAGGAGAATAAACAGTTGGGAGCTTTGAAAGTGAGAGACTACGTTTAAATCTTTGAACTTTCTTACATATAAGATTCATAGACAAATAGGAAGTAGGACAGATATAATAGAACAGCTTTACAAATCTGTGCTGTTTACTTCATCAATAAAAGCTACCGGCAATTATCTTTATGCAATAATGAGAGATAGACAGGCAGATCGAGGTATATACATACAGAGAGACCATGAATATAAAGAGGAGAATTGACATTGGCCAGCTGACAGCCAGAATCAAAGTCACAGATGTGAAGAAAACATTATTTTGGATGTTCCTGTCCCAAATAACCTGGTTGCAATCACAAGAGGAACATCAGCCAATATTGTAGACAGTGGAAACCAAACACTCCTACTAAAGTTTTGGAGTATTTGTTATAAAGGAATAGACAACTGAAACACAATTTTAAAAATAAGAGTTTTACATAGACAAACGTTTTTGTTTTAAGTTGGGAAACCTCATGTGGTAATATTTTGAAGATTGAACTGGGATTCAAAAATGAAGAACATGAAGCCTATTTAAAAGCATATTTATGCATTCTACAAGTCTTAGCACAATCTTGTATTCATGTAAATACTGGAGTACTAGGTCTGGGTCTTGTCCAGTAACTCTATGGTTTATATGTAGTAGTAAAACATACTCATTAAAAACAAGTAACTAGGTGCTGGCTCAGTGGATAAAGCACTTGCTGCACAAACCTGAAGGTCAGAGCTTGGATTCCCAGAACCCAAGTTTAAGTCAGGTAGGTTTGTCTGTTATCCCAGCACTCCAGAGGTAGAGACAGGGATTGCTGGGGCAAGCGAGCTAGCTAACTAGCTAAAGCTGCGAGCTGCAGGTTCAGTGAGACTCTGTCTCAGTGTGTAAAGAGGAAAGCAATCAAGGAAGATATCTGACATCAGTTTCTGGCCTTTAAATGCATGTGCACACAAACATATATGCACATAATACACAATATACATGCAAAAACTCAAAGTAATTAAGTGCTCAAGTCATACACAGACTTACTCTAAATATACAGGGAATATCTTTTCGACTTGCGTGAATAACATCAGAAGCCAAGACTGAACTCACAGAAAATTCTTCATCTCTGAAATAAAAGTTAAACATTTAGGGTTATTACATGTTGCCTGTGTATGGTTTTGCTTATATACCCAAATAATATACATGAAGCAATCCTCAAAGCATAACTGTATAAACACCCAAGCCCAATTTAAAACGAAACAAAACACAAGATTTCCCCACTAGTGACTGACAGTACTCAAGGTAATAATCCATCAGGAGTAACCTGGCACTAGACATAACTGCTGACTCATGCAGACACACAAGGCCAAGAAGCACACAGGGAGAAGGGGTTTTTAGTCTCCAGAGTCCCCAATGGACTCTCATGACTGCTATAATAAATCTCAAATGATCTCAATCAAGTTCATCTGACACTATGACTTCAGCACCGAAAACAGTGATTTATTCCTGACCTGTTGTCATCACTTGGCATTTATTTATTTATTTATCTATTTATTTATTTATTTTTTTGGTTTTTCGAGACAGGGTTTCTCTGTAGCTTTGGGGCCTGTCCTGGAATTAGCTCTTAAAGACCAGGCTGGCCTCAAACTCAGAGAGATCTGCCTGCCTCTGCCTCTTGAGTGCTGGGATTAAAGGCGTGCGCCACCACCGCCCGGCTGTCTTATCCTTGTTTTAACAGATGGTTTTGCTGTTGTTCATGTTATCCTTAATCTTAATGGGGGCTAAGGAGCTCTCTTTTGCCTAGCCCTCCGCCCCCATCTTTACATTCAGTCCACTAGCAGGTCTCCCAAATCTCTTCTGCTGATATTCCCTGTACCAATCCTTCCATATTTCACTGTGTTTCGGGCACCATTAGGCATAGCTGGAGATGTGTATTTTGAGCAATGGGTATGTCTGAATTAGAGGCATGCATAGGATCCATCAATCAGGAATAATGGCTGAAGCTGTAGGAGAAAATAAAACCCCCAGCACAGAGCCTGGAGCTCCTGGAAAAGGAGGAAGAGGTGCTCAACAAGAGTCTGGACAAACAGACTCTGGTGGGAGATGTTGTGTCCTTTACTTTCACAGAGTAACTTTGCACTTCCAGATGATGACAGGTGAGCATGTATTTAGGATTCTTATGTCATAACCTTTAAATTGGTCTTTTAGAGTCAAACTTTGGCTTTTAGCTCCACACACTCAACACATAGACCAATTTGCCCTAGAACTACCCCTACCTCCCTACTTTCTAGTATATTATAGGAGCAACAGGACTAAATCCAAAAATTGACCCAAAATTAGGCTATTTAATACGAAGAATAGTAACATAAAAGAAAGATAGTAAACTACTTCCTATGTTGCGATGACACATACATCTTTATCCCTCGGGGCTTACCTCATGTCAATCACTTGACTAATGACAGAGCTGGGTTGAGATGCTTTTCCTTCCGCAATATCGTAGAGAAATAGTTTGAAGTCACAGACTACAGCCAGTGCTCTCTGCCACCCTTTCTTCACTCCAGCTGGCTTAGGGATCTTGGTTTTGTTTTAGTCAGACAAACAAACAAGGAGAACTCAAATAAAAATGACAGCGTGAGCCTCTGGTCCTGCTCTAGGTCTGCTTTCTAGCTGGTAAGGCAGCCAGTGGGACACAATGCCACTAGTAAGGGGACAGTGAGAATACACTTGTCAGACTTGGATGGCTTTATAAGCTTTAAATAGTACCATTTCAGACTGACAACTCTAAAATAAAATTTACTCAGTTTTTTTTTTTTTAGAGAGATAGCATAAATAGCAAATTTGGTTATAAGAGGAAACTGGCATTCACTTCCCACTGGAACTGTGCCTAGGATGGTAAGCTTATGTCTTAATATTTCCTAATCTACACCTCAACCACATTCTACCTCTCAGGCAAGACCAGAGGTCCAAGGCTCCATTATGGTGATTTTGACATTTGTAAATCTCAAGATACAGAGAGTACAGAAAACTCTGTGATATTTTAGAATTTATTTCCAAGTAATTATGACTCTAGATAAAATATTATTAAATGAGTTTGATTCACTGAATTTTCTGTCAAGTGCTGTGCTTACTGAGTGACTAAACAGAGGTACTCACCCTGACATGGCCCTCATACGCTGTCCCTACTCCCTTCTGTGGGTCTATGCCAAGTGGACCTTTAGTCTGCTCAGGAGGAACCGGACAAGAAGTTGGAGCTTTGTTCACACACGTTATATGACACGAGAACCCACACACTTTTGGAGGAAAAAGGACACAATTTACATTAACAACAACAACAACAAAATTCACTGGGTACTAATTGCATCCATGATGCTAGTTAGATGAATGCCGATTTTCTTCTTTATTTTAAACAACCGTTTTATTACTAGGGAAACAGATTCAGTTGCCTGTCAGAAATTCATTGAGAAGTAGTAAATGCTTTTTATTATTTATATTATTATTCTCTTTAATATTAGTGATAAAAATGAGAAGCAAATGGGTAAGACAGAACAACAAACAAACAAAAATCCCAACCTTGTAAATAACAAGGCTGATCTAAACTTATAATTCCTACCAAAGTAGTCTCTGAACAGTTTTTTTTAGCTCTTTATCCAATGCAACTCATCATCAGCCCTGAAATTCTCTTGCACTCAGCTACTTGATGTCTCTATCAGTAACGCTGAATTGATTAATTTGTGTGTGTTATTCACCTATGCTTATGTGTTTTCATATGTATGAGTACGTGTTCACACGTATATGAGGATGTGAAGCCAAAGGCTGATATCAGGTATCTACCTCCATCTGTCATTCTCCACCTCATTTTCTGAGGCCAGGTCTCTCACTGAACCTGGAGCTCAACACTTCAGCTGGTCCAGCATGCCAGCACCCTCAAGATCTCGTTTCTACCTCCTGAGTCTGGGATTACAGTTGGGCAACCTGGCATGTGTGCGGGAGACCCCAACACTAGCCCTTATGCTTGGGTGGTAAGCACCTTATTCACTAAGCCATTTCCCCAGGCCCTGTATCTGGCAACTTTTACTGAATGTTTGGAAACAAGTGTTTCAGTGACTATAAAGGTGTAAAGAAATGCCTGGAGTTGTATTCTCCACGTTTTTACTACCAGACAGGATAAGAGCTAATTCTACTGAGCATTTTCTAGCATCTCTGTTCCATGCTACTTGTTCAGAGTCACAGAGGTGGCAGCAGCAGTGATGGCATTCAAACCCATCTGTCTGCTTAGGGCCTGTACAGTCAGTTGGCAACAGTACTGTTATAAAGCCAAGAAATCACCTTTTCTTTCCTGTTGTTCTTACCTTCACAGGAACAGCCCTGTCTTATCAAACCAACCATCAAGGAGGTACACTGATGGCACTTTGTAGGGGCAGTGAAAGACTTCACGAAAAATTGATGAGTCTTGCGCTGCAAAATAATTGATGGAAGAGTTAATCCTTCCACCTCTCATTGCATGTCCACATGGAATTGCAGGCACTTCTCACGTACCAGACAAATCTCATGCACACTGTGCATCTTGTACTTTCAGAGTCTTTCTTGAAAATAACTTCTATCAGAAAATAATTTCTGATAGCTTTTGATTTGTCAGTGACACTTACTTTACAAATGTTGGCTCTTTTATTCTAATCTGTTGGCCATTTTTGTACTTGAGTCCTTCCTCCTTCTTTCTTCAGTGACTGACAGAAATGAGATTGTTTTTCATCTCTGCGTCACTGTCTGATCTTTGAGTTTACTTTATATGTATGAAATATCTCCTTTTAATTCCAGCTTTCTCTGGGATTCTTTCATCTATCACCTCAAGTCTTCCTTTATCTTGCATCTTTTTTTTTTTTTCCAAGACAGGGTTTCTCTGCAGCTTTGGAGCCAGTCCTGGAACTAGCTCTGTAGACCAGGCTGGCCTCGAACTCACAGAGATCTGCCTGCCTCTGCCTCCCAAGTGCTAGGATTAAAGACGTGTGCCACCACCTCCCGGATTATCTTGCATCTTTAAAGATACTATTATTATTATTATTATTATTTTGGGGGCAGGGGTGTATGTATGTAGGTGCCACAGGACTTGTGGAGATCAGAGGACAACTTTCAAGTCAGTTCTTTTCTTGCACTCTGCTGAGGCAGCATATCCTGCTGTCTCTGCTGCTACACTGTGTACTCCAGGTTAGCTGGCCCTTGAGCTTCCAGGAGACCTACCAGTCTGTCCTTCCCGTCCGGTCCTAAAGTTACAGATGTGCACCATGGTACCTGGCTCTTCACATGGGCTCTGGGGGAAGCTTGGGTAATCAGGTTGCACAACCAGCACCTTTGCCAGAGGGGTCATAGATCAAGCCTGACATCTTCATTTCTGAACTTTCCCATCTCCAATTGGTTATTTAAGTTCCTATTATTTAAATAAGCCCATTTCTTTGATTTAAACATTTTGAATATGTTTTAAGTGTTTTCTTGCATCATTTACTGAAGCTTTTCATCTCTAATTTGAAGAAATTTTAGGTCATTATTTCTTCAAAAATGTACTTTTGTGTGTGTGAGTCACTGTATATACCAAGTGTACAAAGGTGCCCTTGAGGTTAGAAGAGGGCATCAGATCCCCAGAGATGGAGTTAGGGCAGTTGTGAGCTGCTGATAAAGGTGCTGAGAAAGGAACTCTGGTCCTCTGGAGAACAGCAAGTGCTCTTAACTACAGAGCCCTCATTCAAGACCCTCTCCTATTTCTTTAATTCCATGTTTTTCTTACTGAAAGTCACATTATATTATGTAAATGTTGACACCATTCCTGTCATATACCTTAACTTTCAAAATTTTCATCTCATTTTCTAATTAACTTGTTTTTCTATTATATCTATTCTTTTCACTGTTATTAAAGCTCTTTATAGATCTCAGCACTTATATTCTTTTGTCAAGTTCTTCTAGATTATTTTTTCTTATCACTGCTTTATCCTGTCTGACATTACCCATCTTTGTAAGGATATTTATTATATTCATTTTAAATTGGTATTCTGTCTTGTCTCAATATGCAATGGTATGTGGTTATTCCTTTTTTAGCACATGTTTTTGTTGTTTTGTTTTTCAAAACAATGTTTTTCTGTATAGCCCTGGCGATCTTGGAACTTGCTTTGTAAGCTGGCCTCAAATTCAGAGATCCACCTGCCTCTGCCTCCTAAGTGCTGGGATTAAGTATCCAAAGTAGAAGAAACCCACTCTCGTGTTTCAGAACACACTATGTTTAGAGCAAATACCTTAGGTGGAAAGCCGGTTGAAGCAGGGCATCCCTTTTTCCTTAAGGTTGGCGTATGAACTGGAAGTGGAGCACAGTCTGCAATCTGAATCCCAGGCAAAAGAGGAAATGAATGTCGTGAAAAACTCACTTTATTTAGAAAACAACTAGAAAGAGACCAGAGCAAATAAACCAACAACATTTCAACAATGCTAAGGAGACAGTGCCTCAGCTCTCTGAGATTCAAGTTTTCACAGAACTATACTTCAAGTCTGAGCTCACAATATTTACAAATGAGTTATTTTCTTAATTATAATCATTTCAATTTAGAAATTTAAATTTAAAAAGAAATAAATTATAAAATAAAATCCAGAGAAAACAAAAATCATAGCATGTAATTTACACAAAAATGAAGATATTTTCACATTCATTCAAATTTTGTCACATTGATCCTTCAAAGTAACTATTTAAGAAAGACTTATGATATGAATTAATATCATACACACAAGATTAATTTTTAAACAACTTTTTACTGTACTTGAGTTCGTGTGTGCGTGTGTGTGTATGCATGTATATGTGTGAGTCAGATGAATGCATAAGCTGTCAGAGGACAACTTTGTGATGTCACTTCTCTGCTTCTAACATTTTGTGGGTTCTAGAGATGAAGCTCAGGTTTGCCCAACAAGTGCTGTACTTGTTGAGCCATCTCATCAGTCCTAGAAGATTCTAACTACATGATTTCCATATTTAAAATATATTATGTATATGGAATATAATTACATAGATCTGAATATATGGAGATTAGTGGGATTTTTACACAGAAATTAATTTTAAATAAAGGAGTTAAATTATTTAATATTATTGGTATTATGAATTTAATTCAAATTTAGTTGTAAGTCATCTCTCTACTGTAAGTAAAATGAAGTTTACTTTATCAAGTATTCTATGTTTCTTTGAATAAAAAGAACCAGTGATTTTATTGGATGTTATTGTGGGGGAGGAGAGTACATTGCTTAATTAGCAAAGTAAAAAACAAAAAACAACAAAAGACAGTAACTTCTTTTTAGGATGCAAAGTAAGCACACATGGAAAACAAGTTGAACCTTGGATAAAGTCACAGAGTATTAAAATATTACAAGAGAGTTGCTTCTAACCATAACCTCTAAAACTAATCATGTATAAGCTATAATACTGGCATGGAATCTGACTGTGTCAGCTTTTTTGTGAATTGTAAATTTATATTCAATTTAAATTTTGTTTACTTTTGAAAAGCTTGAAAAAACATTTAGCTTAACCTATAATTTAAGATTTGAGAAGATAAATATAACAGATAAAAGAGGAATGCTAAAAAATCTATGCAAAAGATAATAAAACACAATAGTAAATAAAACGGTCATTAGTGTTCTATAGAAGGTCCTAGAGAAGTTATTAAAATTAAAGACTCAAACAAATGTGCTGAATAAAAGATCAACAGTGCCTAATTAAAACTGCATTTAAGTGGATTTCACTCACACAGCAACACAAAATTCAGGGTACCAGGACAAATCAACAAGCCACATGGAACACACTGAAAGCAATGAACTCTACTGAAGAATGGAGAGAAGTAACTACTGGGCACACCATGCTCAGAGGTGGAAGTGCCCTATGCAGGGATGGTATTGTGAAGATGCCACCTTTCCTCATGTCAATCTATACAGTCAATGTAACTCCAATTAAAAGCCTCACATGGAATTTGACACATTGACACTAAAAGTAGTATGCAAAACTAAAGGGTCAAGTGGAAAAAGAACATGGTGGCAATGAGCAGCACCCAAAAACTGTTTAGGGCTACAGTGATTAAGAAATGTAGAACCAGTGCAAGAATAAGCAAAAGGACAGAAACACCCACAACAGACCCACACACCAAAGCGGAGACAGTACTGCAGAGGAGTGAAATATGGGAGACTCAAGGGTTTATATGGAGAGAAAATATTGGAATTCTATTTACCATAACACATAGCAATGAATTTCAATTTGATTAAAGTCTTAAATACATAAAAGTGTAATTTTAAACCTTAGAAGAAAATAAGGAAGAAAAATAGTATTTTCATAAAGAAAAACTACTTTAAAAACCACAAAAGCAGAAGTTGTACAGGAAAAGACTGGTAAGCTGCCCAAGAGTTTTTAAAAACAAAATTAACACAAAATTTAAAAATTATCCTCAGACTGAAAGAAAATGCTTGCAACCAATAATGCCTAGCAAAACAACAGGAAAATTAATGGAACAAAAAGACATCAATGGGTAAATCATTAACAGCCAATGAACATAGAAAAAGATGCTAAATACAATCAGAAAAGGGAGAAACCTAAGTTAACAAAAATGCTGCTTCACACTCATCCAACTGGCAAAAGTTAGTATCTGATTGTACCAAGGGCTGGTAGGGATGTGGAGCAATGGGAGCTCTCACATGCTGCTGGCAGGGGGGTGGGGGAATGAAAATGGATCCAAGCACTGTGAAAAACATTTGGGAAGATCTAGTTAAAGTTTAAAGTATATATAACATAACAACCAGTTTGTACCCAAACTGCCCATCTGCAAAAGCAAAACTACTAAGATCCCCTCAGGACTAATTTCAGCAATGAAGAGCTGGAAGCAATGTAAGTATCCCACAACGGAAGGATATTTATACAGGGTGAGAGCAGGAGAGCAGTGCATTTCATTGCATTATAGTAGTTATTGTTACTGTTATTTTGCAAAGCTCTAAAAACAAACAAACAAACAAAAAAAAAAAAAAAGAAAAGAAAAGAAAGAAATGTGTTCCAGATCCATGTCATTCTTTGTGGTGGTGACTGGTGAGACCATTACCCAACGCCTTTGGCTTAAAGCTCATATAGCAGATATAATAAATGAACTAAATGCACATTCTTCCAACTAGGATGTCAAATGGTCTTTAGGGAGAAAACTGACCAATGGGCTGCTTATAGTACTTGACTGATATGAATTATTAACATTGTATTTTTGATTATTAAAAAGCAGGCTTTAGTTGAGTGAGTAGCCATGGCTGATTGAGCAGTTAAACTAAAATATCCAGTTGCCACAGCTGTTCAATTGTTACAGTAGTAACAATTTCATTTAAAAGCTGGGTTTATGATGTAATGAATTAGTTATATCATGGCTTATTAAACTTGTTAGAAGAATTAAAACACATGAATCAAGAATGGCACTTTCAATGCCATGTGCTTAGTTTGTATCTAATACTGTCAATGATACCATTAATTTTGAATATAATATTTACACAAGCATATATCTACATACTTCTCTAACTAAAGACTATTTTTAGTTATCTGCCTACCTGCCTACCTACCTATTTTTGTCTATTTCAGATGAATGTGAGTGGTAATCTTCTATTTCTCTGTGTTTTATCAAAATGTAATGATGTCTAATGAACTGTAACTTACTGCACAATGTACTTAATCAGGCAGATTTCACTTAAAATTTTCAATTCCCTTTCCTGAATACAAATGTACAGTTGTGGAGCAATGCTGCTCCAGGGAGGCACCTTAACTGGCTCAGCTTCACTAGATGTGGAAGGAGATGTGGACCTTGACTGGATGTAAAACTTGATGCTCTGGTTCCATATATAAGTGCTGCCAACAGGATCAGTCTAGGAAAATAAGTCAGGGAACAAAAAACAAAAAACAACCCAAGAAATTATGTTTTAACAATATGTAACTCTTTAGGCAGGGTCATGACAACAATTCTTGAGGAGGATTAAAAAAAATTTCACATTTGAATATTCACATTGAGGATGGCATTTTGCAAAAGCATGAGTTTTACTACAAACAAGCATTTTGTTAAATATGGAGAACTGCTAGAATCTGGCAACTGTATGGGAGCTACAGGTGAGTGGCCTTCTATAGGTAGTGAGTACAGGCAGACATTCAAACAATTCTTAAGCAGTTAACCAAAGCTGGGACCCCAAGCTTGCTGTTCATCTCTTACCATGAGCACTGGCTTACACGGTATATTATCTGTACTCCATTGAAAAATTTTGTAAATTAGACATAGTTTTGTCCTACACAGTGAAACTGAGTCCTTTACCAGGTATTAATTGAAAGTAAAAGGAATTTAACATGACCTTTGTGCTGGTCACTAATGGCAACGGTCTGTTTACAGCAGTAAGAAGTACTACATTTGCTGCAACTTCAGTGGAACTCTGAAACACAGTTTGTTCCAAAACTGAGGGGACTTAAGAGGTGAGTGAAAAGCCACATGGCAGGACTCTCTACTCTCTAGGTCCTCCCCTGTGGGACAAAACCCCATGCCCCTCCCCCAACTCCCTCAGCTTTTCTAGCCAGCCAGCAGGAGTTCCCTGTAACCAGGCTCCCTCAAAACACAAACACATCCAGTGGCCATCCAAACTACTAGCGACACCCCGCCCCCAATCCCACCTATCCTCCTACAACCTTGGTGGAACTCTAAAACACAGCTTGTTCCAATACTGAGGGGATTTAAGAGGTGAGTGAACAGTCACATGGCAGGACTCTCTAGGTCCTCCTCAGTAGGACAAAACCCCAGGGCGCCTCTCCCAACTCCCTTGGCTTTTCTAGCCAGCCAGCAGGGAGTTTCCTGAGGCTAGGCTCCCCCAAAAAACCCAAACTCATCTACTGGACACCCCCAAGCTACTAACCACACCCAACCTAAGATCTGAGAGTTTGCTATAATACTGAGTAGGGGACCAAGAGCTTGCTACAACACCGAGGAGATTAAGAGAGAGCACCGAGAGAGCAAACCAGGAGAGAAGACCAAGAGAGCAGGTTTATAGAGACTTCAGAGGCTGAGACAGACATTGACAGTACAGAGCAGAACAAGAAAAACTCCCAAACACTCAGACAGCCACTGCAAAGATTGGACCAAGATGCAAAGACACTGCAGGCCTCATTTGAAGGAAGACATGGGTAGGGGCCAATGCAAGAATGCCTCCAATGACCTAAAAAGCAACATAAGAACACCAGAACCCAGCGGTCACACAACAGGAACACTTGATCATCCTAACACAGAGGAAGCAGAAGAAAATGTCTTTAAACATAACTTTATGAAAATGATAGAGACCTTTAAAGAGGAAATGAAAAACTCCCTTAAAGAAATGGAGGAGAGCCAGGTGGTGGTGGTGCACGCTTTTAATCCCAGCACACGGGAAGCGGATGCAGGCGGATCTCTGTGAGTTCAAGGCCAGTCTGGTCGACAAGAGCTAGTTCCAGGACAGGCTCCAAAGCTACAGAGAAACCCTGTCTCGAAAAAAAAAAAATGGAGAAGACAAACAAAAAATTGGAAGAAATTAATAAATCCCTTAAAGAAAACCAAGAAAACCAAAAACAATCAAACAGGTAAAGGAAACAGTTCAAGACTTGAAGACTGAAATAGAGATAATAAAGAAAACACAAACAGAAGGAATTCTGGATATGGAAAATCTGGGTAAATGAACAGGAACTACAGAGACAAGTATAACCAACAGAATACAAGAGATAGAAGAAAGAATCTTAGGCGCTGAAGATATGATAGAGGAAATAGACTCATTGGTCAAAGAAAACATTAAATCCAACAAATTCTTAACACAAAACATCTAGGAAGTCTGGGACAGTATGAAAAGGCCAAACCTAAGAATAGTAGGGGTAGAAGAGGAAGAAGTCCAGCTCAAAGGCATAGAAAATATATTCAATAAAATCATAGAAAAAAACTTTCCCAACCTAAAAAAGGATATCCCTATGAAGGTATAAGAAGCTTACAGAACACCAAATACACTGGATCAAAAAAAAATCCCCTTGCCATATAATAATCAAAACATAAAACATACAGAATAAAGAAAGAATATTAAGAGCTGCAAAGGAAAAAGGTCAAGTAACATATAAAGGTAAACCTATCAGAATTACACCTGACTTCTCAATGGAAACCATGAAAGCCAGAAGGTCCTGGGTAGATGTGCTGTAGACACTAAGAGACCACAGTGCAAGCCCAGACTACTATACCCAGCAAAGCTTTCATTTACCATCTATGGAGAAAACAAGACATTCCATGACAAAAACAGATTTAACATATCCACAAACCCAGCCTTATAGAAAGTACTAGAAGGAAAACCCCAACCCAAGGAAGCTAACTGCACCCACAAAAACACAGGCATCTGATAACCCCACACCAGCATAACCCAAAGAAGGGAAATACACAAATGTTACTAGCGAAAAAATATCCGGAATTAACAACCACTGGTCATTAATATCGCTTAATATCAATGGTCTCAATTCACCTATGAAAAGACAGAGGCTAAGAGAATGGATGTGAAAATAGGATCCAGCCTTCTGCTGTTTACAGGAAATACACCTCAACCTCAAAGACAGTCACTACCTCAGAGTAAAGGGTTGGGAAAAGGTTTTCCAATCAAATGGACCTAAGAAACAAACGGGTATAACTATCCAAATATCTAACAAAATTGATTTCAAAATAAATCAATCAGAAGAGATGGAGGACACTTATACTCATAACAGGAACAATTTATCAAGATGAAGTCTCAATCCTGAACATCTATGCCCCTAATACAAGAGCACCCACATATGTAAAAGAAACAGTACTAAAACTTAAATCATACATTAAACTCCACACACTAATAGTAGGAGACTTCAACACTCCACTCTTGCCAAGACAGAAACTTAACAAAGGAATAAGAGAACTAACAGATGTCATGAATCAAATGGCCTTAACAGACATCTATAGAATATTCCACCCAAACACAAATAATATACCTTCTTCTCAGCACCTCATGGAACCCTCTCTAAAATTGATCACACACTCAGCAACAAAGCAAACCTCCATAGATATAAAAAATTGGAGTAACCACCTGCGTCTTATCGGATCACCATGTTTAAAGTTAGAATTTAACAACAATTCTACTCTCAGAAAGTCTACAAACTCATGGAAATTGAACAGTCAACTACTGAATCACCCCTGAGTCAAGGAAGAAATAAAGAAAGAAATTAAAGTCTTCCTTGAATTCAACAAAAATGAAGGCACAACATACCGAAACCTATGGGACACTATGAAAGCAGCGCTAAGAGGAAAGTTCATAGCACTAAGTGCCCACATAAAGAAAACGGAGAAAGTTCACGTTAGTGACTTAACAGCACACCTGAAAGCTCTAGAAAAAAAGAAGCAGGCTCACCCAAGAGGAGTATAAGACAAGAAATAATCAAATTGAAGGCTGAAATCAACAAAATAGAAACATAGAAAACAATACAAAGAATCAATGAAACAAAGAGCTGGTTATTTGAGAAAATTAACAAGATAGAAAAACCCTTATCCAAACTAATCAAAAGCCAGAGAGAGAACATCCACATTAACAAAATCAGAAATGAAAAGGGGGACATAACAACAGACACTGAGGAAATACAGAGAATCATTAGGTCATACTACAAAAAACTGTATACCACAAAATTGTAAAATATAAAAGAAATGGACAATTTTTTAGATAGATACCATACACCAAAATTAAATCAAGACCAGGTGAGCAATTTAAATAGACCTATAAGCTGCAAAGAAATAGAAACTGTCCTCAAAAACCTCCCAACCAAAAAAAGCCCAGGACCGGATGGTTTTAGTACAGATTTCTGTCAGAACTTCCAAGAAGAACTAATACCTATACTCCTCAAAGTGTTCCACATAATAGAAACAGAAGGGACACTGCCAAACTCATTTTATGAGGCTACAGTAACCCTGATACCAAAACCACATACTTAATCAAGAAAGAGAATTACAGACCAATCTCACTTATGAACACGGATGCAAAAATACTCAATAAAATACTGGCAAACCGAATCCAAGAACACATAAAAAAAATCGTCCACCATGATCAAGTTGGATTCATTCCAGAGATGCAGGGCTGGTTCAACATGTGAAAATCTATAAATGTAATTCATCATATAAATAAACTGAAAGAAAAAACCCATATGATCACTTCATTAGATGCCGAAAAAGCATTTGACAAAACCTAACACCCCTTCATGATAAAGGTCTTGGAGAGATCAGGGATACAAAAAACATATCTAAATATAATAAAAACAATATATAGCAAGCCAACAGCTAACATTGAATTAAATGGAGAGAAACTTAAAGCGAGTCCACTAAAATCAGGAACAAGACAAGGCTGTCCACTTTCTCCATCTCTTCAACATAGTTCTTGAAGTTTCAGCAATAGTAATAAGACAACAAAAGGAGATCAAGAAGATTCAAATTGGAAAGGAAGAAGTCAAACTTTCGTTATTTGCAGATGATATGATAGTGTACATTAGTGACACCAAAAACTCTACCAGAGAACTCCTACAGCTGATAAATACCTTCAGTGATGTGGCAGGATACAAGATCAACTCAAAAAAATCAGTAGCCCTCCTATACACAAATGATAAAGAAGTTGAGAGGGAAATCAGAGAAACATCACCTTTCATAATAGCCACAAATAACATAAAATATCTTGGGGTAACACTAATCAAAGAAGTGAAAGACCTATTTGACAAGAACTTTAAGTCTTTGAAGAAAGAAACTGAAGAAGATACAAGAAAATGGAAAGATCTCCCATGCTCTTGGATATGTAGGATCAAACTAGTAAAAATGGCAATCTTACCAAAAGCAATCTATAGAGTCAGTGCAATCCCCCTCAAAATCCTAACACAATTCTTCACAGACCTTGAAAGAACAATAATCAAATTCATATAGAAAAACAAAAAACCCAGGATAGCAAAAACAATCCTGTGATATGTTGTTTATATAAAATGGTCAACTTTGTCTCTATATGGAGAATTGTTATAATCTGGCAACTTTGCAGGAATTGCAAACTAGTAGTAACAAACACCAGAAACAGCCCTCTATGGAGACACAGTAAGGAAGGCCTCTTAGGGTGGTGTGTACTGGCCACCTTTCAAACAATCTATGAAATAAGGGTTTGGTGAGCATAACCAACACAGTTACTAATCAACTTCAGTCTTTCATTTTTAGATTTTTAAAACTGAAACTGAGGGACACTACATATGTATGCGTGGCAAAGATGATCCCAATAAATTGATTTGCTTTGAGAAGTTCCAAAGTAGGCCTGAATCCCACAGTGCCTCCATGATAGAAGCATTCATAACAATAAGGATCATAGAGGTCAAGTTATGTTTTCTAATAGTGAACTTGAACAAGAAAAGGAGAGTAAAAGATTAAAATGAGACTCAAGACAAATTTGCCCAGTTCACAAATTTGGGAATAGTTAAGGAGAAGGCAACCAGATCAAATTATTAGCTACATAAAACAGGGTATTTCTCACTTCCTAGTATTCTCCCCTTTCTGGTGTCTAATTATACAAATTGCAAGCAGTCCTGAAATATTTTATATTAAGAACTTAAAACTAACTCATTCACATAAGCTTTTATGAAGTGTCCAAGTGGAAGATTAATTATATACAGAAAACTGCTATGTGAAGAATAATCTAAAAAATTTTTTAGCTATCACAAAAGCCTGGAGTCCTAATGCTCAGCCGTAAGACAGGAAATCCAGGGTAGAAGAAACTTTGGGACGAAGAATAAATAGTCCAAATAACTTTTACCTCTAGGTCGGGCAAGTTCAGTATTTCTAAAACCAAGGGCAGAAAGCTTTCTGTTTTCCACCAATATTGACTCAAATTTTACAGCAGGCCTGTTCCACGAGCGATGAGAACGAGAGCTAACAGAAGTGAGTACTGTACTTATACTGTCCAGTGCTGGGATCATTTTATTGGTATGTGGGCGAACAGAGGTTTCCCATTAAGGACATTCTATATCTCAGGGATCAAACCAGAGTTAGGTGCCGAAACATTTTTTGTGTTTTGTGATCAGCATGTTTTGTGATCCCATGACAATGTGACATGGCAGTGAGATACTAGAGAAAGAAAATGATCCATTATCAGTTTAATTTGTAATTGCCTACTCAAATAACTCTTAAACCCTTTAATATAAATCTCATTGTTCTTTTGAAGATTCTTTGCCATGTATTAATTTGTTTTTTTCTTACTGATTAATTTTTCACTAATTAGTGACAATGAAAGAGAACAAAAATGAGAAAAATAAAAATGATCTTCTTAGCTGTATTTAGTAAACCCTGGTTATATTGAGAACTACAGTTACATTTTAGAAAGAAAAACGAGTATTAATCATAATAAAATAGAACAACAAAAACACTATATGTGCTTTTTTAGAGTGTATGTTCTTGAACTAAAAATTTCATTTAAAAAATCAACTTTGTTTTCTTCTTTAAAGAAACTAAGTAGCTACACTGGAGTAATATTTTGAAGTGGAAGTAAGTAAGAATATTAAAAAGTTCAACAATAACATTTACAATAATGTTTGGAGTTTTTAAAAATTGGAAGTTTAAAAATTACCACTTTCCTTTTCTAAGTGTGGTCTTCATAAACACAAGTAACAAAGTTTAATAAAAATGAAAAAAACTCATGGCAAAAATAATTTGGACATCAAACTTAAAAAAAAAGTTCCAGGTTTTTGAAAGGATTCTATCAAAAGCAGAGAACTCAGGAAACAGACTGCACTATCATATAATTTCTGGATTGCTGCCACTATTAATATTATCTCAAATGCAGTTTAACAAAACAAATGAGAAAAAAGTATCACATATTATCTTCATTGGAGTTTTAATTATCACCAACAGGACTGCATTTTTCAAGATGTTAATAATTTTACTATAATTAAATCCTAATCCTTAATATGTATTTTAATTAATGGTTTAGTCTTACCATTTAAAAGCACTTAACTCAATTAAAACTTCAGGATATTCATTAAATGTTCTAAAATTAAAAATGCCTAAGATTAATTTTAAAATTAGCTCACAACAGTTTATACACACACACCCACAAATAACTAACATTTTAAAAATCATTATTACTGTATTTAACTCCTAGACACTATTGAAGATATTATAGCATTAAGTCTAAGTAGTTAATTGAGTAACTGATGTAGCAAAAGCCAATAAATATGATATCCATAAAAAGCAGAGCCATGTCAATTTAATAGTTATCTTAATGATTATAAGAACAATTAAAAAGGTAAATAGTAAAAAGCAACACATAACACTAATGGATGGCATATTCTGGTATTATTCAAGGGAAGATCTTGGAAATAAATCTTAATAGTGTAAAAAGTTCACTCAATACTTTTAAATTATAATCCACTGATAAAGAATATTTTAATGAAAATACCTTTCTCTATTTTTGTTAACTCATTTTCTCTAAGTAAACATATTTTTAATGAATTATTGTGATGAATAGGAATTAAGAGAGGTTTACTATATTCTATTGTCATTTTTATGTTCTACTAGCTCATATATATGTGTGTGTACATACATATTTATATATAGAAACAAAAAAGCTGAATATTGTATTTTTTATTCACAATGCATGACAGTGTCATGCAAAAAGTCTATAATGGTTCCTGAATCTACTAAGATTTTTCTAGCAAATTATCCTCACAATAAATTTTTAAAAGTAATATAATAAAATAAAAGTATTTTTCTTTCCAGGAGCCAGGCAGCTGTTCGATTTAAGTGATTTCACACAAATGCCTCAAATTACACAGCATATTTTTCCAGTAAATAATAATGAAGACAATCCATCTTGAATGTGCATGACTGGTACCTCATACATCTTGGAGCAGTCAGGATTATACAAATAGCAGCACTCTTGTCTGCAGCTTGTTTTAAAATAAAAGAAACCAATATTTGCTATAGATAATAAGTGACAATTTATTTAAAAACAGCTTGCATCTAGTGCCAGGAGGTGGTGGCGCACACCTTTAATCCCAGCACTTGGGAGGCAGAGGCAGGTGGATCTCTGTGAGTTCGAGACCAACCTGGTCTACAAGAGCTAGTTCCAGGACAGGCTCCAAAGCTACAGAGAAACCCTGTCTCGAAAAACCAAAACCAAAACAAAACAAAATAAAAACTCAGCTTGCATCTAATATATTGCTTGCATTGGAAACTATAATTTGAAACTAAAAAAATTGACTTTTTATCAAATTTGATTTTAGCAAGAAGCATTCCTGAAATAAAAACATCTAATATCTTGTATTCGGAGCACTTAAACCTTCAAACTTTTTGTGAAAGTTATCTCTGTTAACAAACCACTAAAGTTATAGAAATATCATTTCATTTGAAAAACAGTAAATGTAATACTGTATTATCCTATAACTAGTCATAATAAATTACTGAAGATTATGGCCTTAAGTATAATTTTCTAGTTACAAATAATTTAACTTATTTGTCTTTATGGTAATTTTCTTAGAAGTTATTCTCAGTATACTGAGTTGAATATCCTCTCTAGAGAATTACACTCTAGGAAAAGTAACAGGGAATTAAACTATATGTGGCTCTTTCTAGTGTCTCCTCCAAATTTTAAAGGAACAATCTGAAACAAGACACACTGTGACATTTGGTATTAAAAGAATCATATGGATATTTTCTAGTCATCTGTATCCTTACATTAGCAATACTACTTATAATTTTCTTATAATGCGCCTAATCAAATACCACTTACAGAGAATTTTAAGTCTTCAACCTGAAAATGGGGCCTAACAGCATAGAAATGGCCAACATTACTTTGGACGCTTACTTATTTCTGGTATATTTCAAGGGTAAGACTATTTTAAGTTTACAAAAGCATTCAACTATCTGAAAACATGGTACAGATATGAAATCATATGCCAAGGTTAGATTCAAGGGTACTATTAGGAATAGTAACTATTTGTGACCTACTGAAACGACAATGTCCCAAAGACTACTTTCACTATGCCACCAAAAACGCTCCCATTTAACTACTCTTTTACAAACATAGTACTTTACAAATTAAAAAAAAGTCAGATACTAAACCAAGGAAGAACTGAAGGAAGCTGGGAAAGGAGATAATCAAGGATGTCATACTGACAGGTTAAAAAAAAAAATGTAGGTAATTTTCACAGATTCTGGGTAATGGTGGCTTACTTAGATGCTGTAGTAAAAAGATATAGAATTAGTAGTAAGAACCGTAGTGCAATCATTTCCATCAATATATTTTTTTTATTTCCTAAGTCAATAAAATGTTCTAGGTGGCCAAATCTCCTACATAACAAAATCAATAATAAAACAAAATCTTTCTGAATTATAACCTTATTAAAAACAAGCCATTATAAATTTATTCAGTTCACAGGCTGATAATTCAAATCTAGTACATATGGGCAGACAAATGCTAGCCTTCCCATTACAAAATAGTTACCATATACTATTACTAGTTTGATAAATTCAAATATCTAACTGTTTAACTATAAATTTCAAAAACAATCAAAACATCTGTAGAACCAAGAATGTTTTATAGACCTCTAACTAACAGAGGCCAGCTGAACTCACAGGTCTAGTGAGTACAATACTGACAGCTAAAGTGCTTATTCATTACTAAACAGTCATGTAAAATTATCTGTAATGCTAGTGTTATTTACGTGTCAACCCTTCATCAGTTCAGAAAGAATACATGAATCAATGGCCATCCCACTACCCTGCATGTTCATCACAAACCAAAAAGTACTTCATCTCAAACTTTTCCTGTCTAGGAACTTGAGGATAAAGGTGTTTGCTCAACACTAAGTTGACAAGCAAAAGTAAAAAGGCTATACTTCCTGTGAATGTCCTTTAGTGCTATTTAACATGGAAATCCAGTTAAACAGTATTGGATAACTACTTCTCTGTGATGTGTGTGAAGGTGCTGGGATGGAGGCTGGCTCATAAATGCCTGAGACCTTTCCACATACAGATTCCCACCTGCATATCAGAATACGTAAGAGGGGAAATGCCAAACACTTTCAAGTCAAGAAGCATGGAGCTACTAGCATTGGCAGTGGGAGATATTTTCAGTGTTAATAATGCATAGAAAGAATAGTTTATAGAGATTATCTTAGGATACAAAGAATCCACTATTAACATTACTTTCCTAAATCTATACTGTGTAAGATACTCAGGGAAATTCTTCTCACATGCGTTAAACAAACACACCTAGCTTACAATTTCTCCAGAACTGATCTATGTAAGATCTAGTCAATGAGGTCTACAAATTGCCTCAGCACTCTACATATTTGTTTATATCATATTTTCTCTGAGAGACTCATTTCCTTGTATCTGAATAATTTAAAAAGCATACTTTTAAAAGGTATCTTACTGTTTTAGTGGTTTAGTTGTATAAATTTACATGAAGAACATTCCCAAAGCTCTGCGGCCAAAGCTAAAATGTAAGGAAAAGAGAAACACAGGGAGGAGAGGAGTGGTAGCAAGAGCAGCAGCACATGCATGCAGGTGAAATGACACATGGCACATGGCAGATGGCACATGCTCAAGGGCTCTGCAGCCAAAGGCAAAGAACAAAAGGCAGGCAGAAGGCACTAGGATAGCACACAGTGTGAGAGTCTTACACGTCTGCCTTTGCTAGCTGGAGTACAGGACGGGGAGCGCTTCAACAGAGAGAGAACACCACGTTACACATATGCATAGGGAAGATGCCAGGCCCTCTGTATCAACACACAGCATACAGACATATGAACAAAGCCACTGTTTTGATACATCCAAGTACATATATATCCAGGAAAACTGTAGGATAAAAATGGTAAGGAAACAACTGCTCAGATGTGGTCTAAGGCTGATGAGGTTTTCATTGGCACACGTATTGTGATCCACATGGCAACATTCTATCGGGAAGTGGACAATTTCAACAACAACAAATCTATTTAGTTTTGCTACTGTTTGCCATAAAATACTTATTTGACCTAGTACCCACTCCAACAAATCATCCACAAAATATACAATTAAGCAAATTTGCTTTATACATTTACTACTATACTCTTTTTAAAGATGACAATATATAAAACAAAAACATAGTTCTAAACTTCCACCCTGACCTCATCTTCACCTCGAGGTCGGCTATGAGAGAATGTAAAAGAGAACGGGTCAAAACGATAGTAAAATCAAGGCACTAGTGAAGGGAAGAAGCATGACTAAGATCAACATTCTGACCACCTCAGTAAGATTTTATGAGGCTAAAGTTTATGCCTAAACTCTGCCTGCTGAGATAACCCATTTCTCCTGTTTGCCAAAATATAAGAAACAGACAAAACAAACTAAGGAAAAAATCATGAATGGGAGAATGATTCTGTGTTGTTATAAATAATGAAATGATAGTTTTAATAGGCCCAAATTAAAGAATAAAAGCAGTAGAAGAGAAAAAGGCAGATTTGGAGAGGACCTATGAGAAGCAAAACTGAGAATCCTAAAGGTAACAGTGGTTCTGTGTGTGGAGAGGTGTGGAGAACACAGATGATATGTAGACACAACACCAAATTAAACTTGCAATTATGCTTAACACAAACCTTCTAAACATGCAAAGTTGAGCTGCAATTAGATGTTCTTCAATAACATCTTCTATAGTGATAACAGAGGATAGAAGGGGATGACTAGAAGGATGAGATTTAGGGTTAGTCAAGCACCAGAACCTACTTAATTCAGGTCTCACACAATAAGCATGATGCATAGTAATACCATATCTAGGATAAAGAGTAATCTAGATTCAATTATTCCTTAAAAAGTCTAAATGCTTAACAATGGAAGCTACTGAACTTGGGTTTTATAGTATCTTGGATGTGGAACATGAACACATCAAAGACTTAATGCTACTACTGAAACATAATTTTACTATGACTTTAATGATAAAATGAATGAATTGCTAACATTGGGAAACAGAGTCATAGTTATAAACAATAAACAAAAGAAACAAGAGGGTTATATTATAAAGTATATATTAAGAATAGATTTTTTTTTAAATGGGAGCTTAGTGCTAGCCCTCCCTCTAATAGAAAATAAGATCATTTCCTAGTAGCCATGGGATTCAACAATTCCAAAGATGCTGTGGTTCATGTTCTTAGCCAGAGGAAGGCTAAGGAGTAAAGACAGAAGGAAGCACTGAAGTGAAGTCACACTGGTAGACAAGAAATGAAGCTAAAGAGGAGGGAAAGAGGACTGCCTAGCAAGGAAATACCCTAACATCCTTGAAGGCATGATACCGTTTCTTTAAATATTCTAGCACTTTATGAGAACAGTACTATAGCATAGCTATTTGTCAGATAAGCAATCGTAGGTACTGAAAGGCCAGGTAATTTCTTTCTAGTGTGGCTAGAAAGTGGAAGAGCCAGCTTATGAGCTTTGCCAGAACAATGAAAGCACAGAAGAATCAGCGACATCATGCCTTGGGGAAGTCGGAGCATGAGCACTGACTCAGCAGCTTTTTGTGCTCAGCTCCTTTTCACTGTGAACTAAGAATTCCTCTGCACTACTATAAAATTCAGCTCTATGTTCGAGGAGCTTCTGCTGCACAGGAGTGGCTGAAGGATCAGAAAGGGGAAAGGAAGGCAGGAAGTGGCCTTGACTTGGTGCACTTCCATTATACCCAGAGGAACAATCCCAGAGTGTTCCTGAGAGCAGGGGCCTGGCAGAGGAGATGCTCTTCACACATCTCTATGGAGAAGAGTCTGTTTGCTGAAATACACACTGTTGTGTAATCTAACAGTATAAGGGAAAGAAAAAGATGGAGGCAAGAGTTTGTTAAGGAAAAGTGAAAAAAAATTATCAGCAAAATGAACTCCACAACTTACTCAAACTTTCTAATGTGAATAATAAAACCACCACACTGTTTTAACATACCAAACAGCAGATTGTAACATGTATTCTCACATTTTTCAAAGACAGTTATCTTTCAATTACATTATAGAATCATCTAGCATAATTTACTGTTTTAGAAACAACAACAAAAATTTCTATTTTGGAGAAACAGGTTTTGGTACATTTCCAAACATATCAAAAAGTCTAGATCTATATTGTTTAGCAAACTGAAGAAAATTATATCAAGAATTTTTTTTCAGTGAAAAATTGTTCTGAAATCATCTTCTGAATAAATTGTACTTTAAGAAAATATTAGGAACAAAACATTTAAAAATACTTGTGTATATTTTTTGCACTTAAACTCTTCTATCTTTTAATTTCTGGGAAGTGTTCATGTTCACCAGATGTCAAATTTTATGTCAAGGATTACTGAGTCATCTAATGTGAAATAGAAAATGGATCCAAAGGCAGTGTAAGTAGAAAATGAATGTACTACACACTTACTAGTAACTTCTAAATTAATAAATCTACAGGACTACTTCATATAGAATATGCTAATGTATCCAATTTATGGGGCATATAGTGCACATGTTAATTTAAAATTACTTTCCACATTAGAAAAGAAAATTGTCCATATTAAAAATTCACTTATATTCTTACTGTATTGATAAAACTATAAGAATGTAACCTTTTAAATGTCACTTTTTATTTCTCCAGAGACTTATTTTAAACCAACACAGAAACAGCAAAATGCTAAAAAGAAAAGGAGAAAGTAAAACAGAAATCATGAAAAATGAAAGTGAACAATTTCTTATAAATAGTGACAATATTTAAGTAAGCATTCTAGTCAAAGAATGGAAACACAGAGATTCGCCAAAGGCCAAAGTATTTTTAAAAGTGTCTCTTACTTTACTACGTTTAATAATAATAAATATTATATTTACGATAAGAAAGAAGCATTTTGCTCACATAATTCCAAGTGATATTTTTAAAACTGCATTACTAGGCAAATTCTTCAAATCAATTCACTGATCTTTTTTTTACTGAAGGATGCATTGGTTTGAAAATTAAAGACTTACGTCATCCAAAAAATCAATCAGTGAGGATGAGGAAGAAGAAAAGGAATCCTATTTAACGAATTCAGCAATAAAAAAAATAGAAAATATGGATGAAGCAATTTAATACAAACAAATAATAAATCAAAATTTGTAAAACAATTGAAAGGCAAATGACATTTGTTAAATAAATAAATGAGGAAAGCAGTCACTGTCACTGTTGTCAGGGAACTGAGGCTACTTTTCAAAGAATGATTCTTCCTTCCCCAAAGGAATGAAACTCAGCTACTGTTCCCAAAGTAATAAAATGAAAGCTCCTGGCAAATCCCTGATTATTAAATTAATGGTACACTTTTGAAAACAGCAACTGAAACAGGTTATCAGAATCTCTGCTTCTACTTCTTCCTGCTGGAATATAAGCAATCTGAGAGGGAACTTTGTCTACTGTGGTCATGGCCGTATTCCCAGCACTCAGAGCAGAGCACAGAGCACTCGCATATAGATTCTGGACTTCTGACTGCTGAGCAAGATGATAACCAATACCTACATTTTCTGACATAAAACATACTTTGACATTATAGTGACTTTTTTTTCAGCAGAATGTTTAAATAATAAAGAATGACAAAGAGCTACATAATCGCTATTTCAGAGTACAGCTGACAAGAGTGTAAGTTAGCAATTTTATCAAAAAGCAGTATCCTTATTACATACTTCTTAAGAAACTGACCTAGACCGAGAGCCAGGTGAGCTACTGTGTGCTCTTGCTCTCACTGCTTCTTATGGTGGTTGAGCCTGCTTTTAGGTCTAATAACAACCTCGGGTTTCAGACTTTCTTGGATGTTTATATTACACACAAGTGTGGTCAAACTTCCCATAAGAATGCAGACATATTTGTCCCTTCCAGGTTTCTATTTACTTATTATATGGCTCTGGGCTCTCTACTGTGGCTGCAATAAAAGTTTTATTGCAAGTAAATTTTAGATTCCAGAGTGAATTTTAAGCAGACCCAGAGATATTCAGAGCAGTCACTTACTTCAAATTGATCCAGAGCATCGGTAGGCGTATTCAAAAATGCCAAGAAAGAATGCTGTGAGTCTTGGTGCTCTATACCTAGAAGACAGCAGCAACTTTTTTTTTAAAGTAGAACAATTAAAACTCATTTTCACGGATAACCTTTCCTGTCTCAATCTATTGAAGTATTTAAAAATAAAATTACTAATTAACTTTACATAGTTAAAAAAGCAAAATATATTAGTGTTTCCAAGACTAAACTGTTAAATTAGACTAGTTTCCATGATAAGTCAACAGTTAACAAAATTCTCTCTCTAGTACAGTGGTTCTCAACCTGTGGGTCGTGACCCATTTGTGAGTTGAATGATCCTTTCACGGGGTCACATATCAGATATTTATATCATGATTCAAAACAGTAGCAAAATTACAAGTTATGAAGTAGCAATGAAATAAATTTATGATAGGAGGTCACCACAACATGAAGAACTATATTAAAGGGTAGCAGCTTTAGGAAGTTTGAGAACCACTGATCTTGTATACCATAATAAAATAAAATATAATCTTTTGGGCAGTTTGAAAAAAATAAAAAACAGAAGTTTTTCTATTTGTGATTTTTCTAAACTTATTTACCACCCAAACAAGGTTTCTCTTTTGAAATACATTTCAAAAAATAATCTTTTCAGAATTTATGAAATATACTTATTTCATAAATAACACAGTGATAAAATAAGTATACTTAATTAATTTCCCATCTCAGGTATTAGCTTAATGAAGAATGAAGAATCCAAAATTCAGTTTTTCTCAGATGATTTTTTAAAAAAATGTATATATACCTTTTGGCTATGATAGTAAGTTTAAATATATAATCTCAAAACAATTCCCAAAACATAGAAATGATGATAAATACTAGGGAAGATAAAATAGAAACAGCCTATCATGCATTTTAAAAGTTTTATAAATTTTGTGTATATGAATGTTTTTCCTTCATGTATGTCTGTGCACTACATGCATGCAGTTCTTGAGGAGGCCAGAAGAGGGCATTAGAACCCTGGGACTGGAGTTATAGTATGTTTTGAGCCACCACGTGGGTGCTGAAGATTAAACCTGGGTCCTCTAGAAAAGTAGCCAGTGCTCTGAACTGCTGAGCCATCTTTCTGGCCCCTACTACACAACTTTGACTTTTCTATCTTGAAGAGTTATCAACTATTTGTGTTTCTCCCCCCAGACCCATCTAGCACAAGGCAGGGACTTTCTGCAACTATATTTGTGTGCATACCCACATATGTGCATTTAGAGGTCAGTAGTCAGTTGTCTTGTTTTATTGGTCTCTATTGGTTTTGGGTTGTCTGTTTGTTTGTTTTGTTGTTGTTTTTGTTTTGTTTTTAGAGACAGGGTTTCTCTGTGTAACAGTCCTGGTTGTCCTGAAACTCACTTTGTAGACCAGGCCTGGCCTTGAACTCACTGAGATCTGCCTGCCTCTGCTTTCCAAGTGCTGGGATTTAAAGGTGTGCGTCACCACCACCTGGCTTCCATTTTGTTTTTGAAACATCACTAAGACTAGCGCTCACCATCTGGTTAGAGTGGCTGTCAGCGAGCTCCAGGGATTTTCTTCTTTTGTCTCTATTTGCTGCTATTACAGGTGTGTGCTGCCACCCCTGGATGATGGGAATGTGGGTGCTCAGAAACCGAGCTCAGGTCCTCATGCTTGCGAAGTGAGCGTATGACACACTGAGTCATCTTCCCATCACTGATTTATGTGCTTCTTACTATTATTCTGATACATCATAGTTATCAAATAGGCAGTTCTGAAATTTATTTAGTAAACAAATATTTATGATGAGTTTACCATGAATAGCTAAGATAGTTTGGCAGCTAAAGGCTCTTGCTACCAAGCATGAAGAGCTGAGTTGAATCTCTAAGACCTACATGGTGAAAGAGAAAACTAACTCCTAAGAGTCATTCTCTAACCTCTATATATGTGCAATGGCACACATCCTACACCATACACACAAACAAATGTTTTTAAAAGAGACTATATTGTAGCAGATTCTGTACTAGATACTGGGGATAAAATAGTAATAAACAAAGTATAGAAAAGGTCTTACCCTTATTTTGTAAACAGATTTAGATAGCACATTATATTATGTTGTAACATGAAATTTTATTTTGAAATATTCTGAATTAAAAGCCTTTAATATGCTTTCATAAAGCAATATGCTATAAGGTTAAAAAGTCTTTTCTTAAGTTTAGATATAATCTAAAAATAATGCAGTCAATTGGATGTGTCAGTTTTATTTGGCACTGGAGTCATTCTTGTTGAATTGCTTTTAGCACCACAAGGTCACTCATGTGTTACATACTGTTTTCCTTCCTTAATATCTCTCCTCCACTGTTCATGAATTAAAATCAAGCATGATCATTTTAGCAGGATGGCTTATTCTTTTATTCCTATTCACTTTTGCTCATGAAGAAAGTCAATCACCCATGACACAAACTGTAACATCAAGTACTGCAATGCCTTTATGAGGCTGATCACTCCGTTCTCCACAGTGTGAGTGGACACAGAGACCAACCAGCTTTATCCCTCTCTGCCAAATACCAAGTTAATTAATTAATCCAGTAATTAATAAGAGCCTTTGTCAGAAAAATAGATTTTGGATAATCCCATATAAAATAACCCTTTACTAAGTCACACTCTGAATTTATTTTTACTAAATCATTTACTCTTAACATTCACATTATGGAAAAATTGCATAAGAAGTTCATATCATAGGGATATAATATACTCTGAGCTAATTCCATGTGAAAATAAAAATGGAAGTTCTCAAGAAAATGCTAATAAAATCTGGGAAATCACATAGGACAAGCAATGTAATCATCAAACTGGAAAAACACAACAAACGCCCAAATAATTCTTACTAAAATAATTAATATTTAATTAGTTATCTTTAGTTATTTTATATTGTTTCCCTGACTGTCCTTCCTGTACCCATATGATTTTTTATACATTGCAGGCACATAAAAAGTGTTAATAAAAGTAGTTCCAGCACTCAGGGGAAGGGGCAAGAGGATTCTGAATTCAAGGACACCATGGGCTACTCTGCAAGACTGTCTCAAAAACAACCTCACCCTTTTCAAGTTTCTCTACTAAGTTCTAATGCTAACATCCCAGCACTACTGTTGAAGTGACTACCTTATATGATGACATGTGAGAACATTATAAATACTTCACAAAATACTTTAATTCCAACCTCAAAAGCGACTCATGAAATATTTTGTAACACTGAAATAACAGTCAAATTTGTGGCAAAGCGGTCACTTCTGTAACTCAAAATTCTTAATCTAATGTATATTAACTAATACATAGTAGTAGCTTGGCCCTGCAGGTGTGCATGTGCATGTGTGCATGTGTGTACACATGAGTGTGTGTGTGTGTTTGCATTCATGTGTGGTTGCTAATACAAAGAATTCTCCAGTAAGCTGGCTCTCACACAACAAAGGACATTCAGAACAGGAAGTCCTGATGCAAACACATTCCCATACCCTTTTCAGATCTAAGCTCTTCTGTGTCCTTTATCAGCTGCTCGATTTCGGATAGTAGTTCCAAGTTCTTCTTCTCGGAATCCTTCAGTTTACTTACATAAGAGGAAAAGGAAAACAGTCATTCATTATTTTTGTAGAGCTGGGCTTATTTGGTTTAAATGTGTGTGAGGCTAAAGCAGGAGACCATAAACTACTGCATGAATACAGTAGTTTCAAGACAAATACAGCTTGTTACCTGCTATTATACAAATTAATAAAGCAAGCCAGACTCATTCATTTCTGTAAAGAAGATGGCTTCCAGGGCTGAGATGCAGCTAAGGAGCAGAGGACTTGCCTGGCACGTGTGAAGCACCGGCTCAACTCCCAGCACTGAAACACAGGAGGGCTGCTGCACTGTGGCCACAGAGCTGAGCAGAGGAGTGTTTGCTGACCCTGAGCTGAATTATTAAATTTAACAATATTATGGAACCACAGTTAACTTTAGAATTCTATCAGACCTTGCTCATGTATCACCATGTAACTAGAGCATGTACATGAATTTATAATTTTTAATCTGACTCAGCTCTGCTTTATGAACAAATGTTAAACTCCAATGTACTGGGTAAAGGAAGAAAAAGATGACACTCATAATTCTTTATACAAGGTTTACTTCAAATTATTCAAAAAAAGTCTCTTTCAATACATCATAAGTACATTTACATAAAATGTACTTAATTTGTATCTCTGTTATATATAACAAAAGGTCATAATTCAACAGGAATGTGTGTCTGTCCTTTAATAAGAAATTAATGACTTCAGCTTAAGTCTCAAGGCATCATACCACTCAAAACCAAATCTGTACCGCTATGTTTCTTCTCATGCTTGTGGAAGTTTTAACATTCTGAGCCCAATAAATTTTTAAATTTATAGTTTCATTTTTAATGTAAACTTACTGTTGTCCCACTATTGTTACTGCTAACTAATTTTTTTTCAAAGATTTATTTATCTTTATCCACAAGTATATATATATGTGCCTGCATGAGTTTATGTATCTAACACATGCATTCAAATTACCTAAGGAGGCCAGAGTGCTTTGGATCCTATGGAACTAGAGTTACAGGCAGTTGTGTGCCTGATCTGAAAATCAAAACTTCGTCTCCTACAAAACCATTAAGAACTCTTAATTACTGAGCCATCTCTCCAGCCCTGTGACTTATTTTTGAAGCATCTTTATATCTAATCAAATTACAATTTTTCATTTTATCATTTCTATATGTGAAATAGAATTTGCTGCTCTTGTGACAAGAATTGGGGGGTATGTTTACTAGCTAACTTCCCTGGATACCAGGAGTTTGCTTATTTTTAAAAAATAAAGGAATCTGGAAAATAGTCATAATTATTTCACCATTACAAAATTTAACTTTTTGAAAAAAAAAACCAAACCAAAACCCAAACAAAATAAAATAAAACAAAAAATCTATAAAACTTAACATTGATAAAATGATCATTCGTAAAAGACCTAAGGTAGAGGCTGCAATTTTCAGGTGTTTGTATTTCATTCTGACAGTAAAGCTGCATTCTATACAGAATATGAGAGAATTTCAGATTTAATAGAATAAAATTTGAGTCAATTAAACTTTACAAATAAGGAGAAGAAAGAATAAAGAATGAAATGTTATTTGAAAATAATAATTCATCTATGGATAAGCCTAAAAAAACAAGACTGAGACTTTCACTAGAATTACATTTTTTCCTTTTCAAATCTGCACAACTTTTTCTGCACCACTTTGTGCATATTTGAGTGTATGTGTCTGTGTGTGTGTGTGCATTTTGTGTGTATGTGTCTGGGTACATGTGCACTTTGTGTATTTGTATGCATGTGTCTGGGTGTGTGTGCACTTTGTATACATTTGTGTGTATGTGTCTGGGTATGTGTGCACTTTGTGTGTCTGGGTGTGTGCATAGACTTTGTGTGTATGTGTATGGGTGTGTGTGCACTTTGTGTGCATTTGTAGTTTTGTTTGTTTGTTTTTTCCCTTGGTTTCTCGAGATAGGGTTTCTCTGTGTTGCTTTGGTGCCTGTCCTGGAACTAGCTCTGTAGACTAGGCTGGCCTGAAACTCACAGAGATCCATCTGTCTCTACCTCCCAAGTACTGGGATTAAAGATGTGTGCCACCACATAGTGTATTTGTATGTATGTGTCTGGGTGTTTGCATGAATATGAAGGGCAGAGGTCAGCAGCAGGTGTCTTCCTCAAAAGTTCTTCACCTTAGTCTCAGAGACAAAGTTTCTCACTGACTTTGAGTGCACTGATCTGGCTAGATGTCTACTAAGGTCCGGTAGCCCTTCTGTCCTTGCCTTTCCAGCCCTGGGATTCTAAGCAGATGCCATGGCTCCCACCAGCTCTCCTGCCCCCGCGCCTTTTTTTTTTTTTTTTTTTTTGGATGTGAGGCTCAGAGATCAAATGTTAGGTCTTCATGCTTACAAGATACACACTTTACTGACTGAGTCATTGTCCCAAAGCTGTTCATCACTTTTGTTGGTGGGGAGCAGAGCTAGGGATCAGACCCAGGGCCTTGGGCATGCCAGGCAAGCATTATACTATTCAATTGTATTTCCAACCACATGGTCATCACTTTTTGTTTAAAAAAGCAAAAACAAAACAGCAGATAGGCAGCTAAACACGTAACTACTTTTCAAATACTTTCCAACAAACTTATAAACTATAGTAATAAGACGAAATTATTGATCCTTACCATTCCGTTATGATGTTTGATGCTTTAACCTTATTCAGTTCTTCCTGGATGGCCTGCTTAGCTCTAATTTCTGCATCCAGAGCTGACTGTAGCTCTAGTCTAGCTGACATGTCCAGTTTTGCAAAACGCCGCATTTTCCAGGGCATATCCTATAGAATAATATGATTATGTCTTAGTTCCTTCCTATTTTATTCTTAACATTTAAATTTCATACTACAAGTGAATCTAGAAGCTATTTTATAAGCCATGTCACTGAAACTGAGTGGAACTGACACATAATTTGTGAAATGCATTTTTTATTAAATCCAGAAACAATAATAAATATGTATAAATGAATATAAGTAACTGGTTTCTCTTTTTAGCTCCTTCAATAATGAATGGCTCTAGCTATAAAATAACAGGTAACAGTGACATTTTATATTTTCCCAAACTGGAAAAGACCTCAACTAACTTATTTTTCATGAAAACTTTTACAGCAAGTGAAAGCCTGGGAAAAGTGGTACAATTAGATTATGTGCTTCCTGCTTTCAAGAGAGGTGAGCTTCCAGGTGAAATGGCAGTGCTTACTGTTGCTCGTGTCCCCAAGCTGGAATTTCTTAGCGCTTCCAATTCTTCAGTCATTTTAGAAGCTAAGGCCTGAAGATAACCTCGGGCATCCTTTTCATCACTCACCCTAGAACACACACAAGATGGACATGAAGTATAAAGAAACACAGAAAACTTCACTGGGTGGATGCAATTTAAAGCTTCATTAAGAACTAAATACCAAAAACTTAGATACTTAACCCTTTTAAAAATATGGCCACACCACTGCTACCTGTCAAAAGTTGTGAACAGGCCGGGTGGTGGTGGCACACACATTTAATCCCAGCACTTGGGAGGCAGAGGCAGGCGGATCTTTGTGAGTTCGAGGCCAGCCTGGTCTACAAGAGCTAGCTCCAGGATAGGCTCCAAAGCTACATAGAAACCCTGTCTCGAAAAAAACAAAAAACAAAAGTTGTGAACAGATTTATGACCTATTCAGTTATATATAATGGAAGCTGGCAGTATTTAGGAAAGCCCACGTTACTTACATCTGATAAATTAGTAAATCACCCTTGAATTACAAATAACTCCTTAGATCTATAATTGGACAAGAGTCAGGCTTTCTGAAGACTACTAAGATTTCTCATTATCTAGATTCTTACATTTTATCTCACAAACATGCATACATTCTTTAAAGCTGATGTATACTGAATTAAAAAAATTTAAAGTAGAATATTCTGCAGAAATCAGGGTTATGCTACACCAAAACACTCCTGTTTTCTAAAAGAATTAATTAAATAGTAATGAAGACTAAAGGATAAATTTTAATGAAGTTCAAGTCCAGTTTCTATTTACCATCTTAAGATTACACAGCTGATAAACACCACCAGTTTTAGATAGAAATTTTGTTAAATCACACATTAAAAAAGAAAAGGTACAGTGATTGAGGTAGAAACTCAAAGTTGACTTCTAGGCCAAAACATGTGCATGTGCACCCAACCCCAATGCCCACCTCCCACTTTTTAAAAAACAAGTTTCCCACTGTTGAAATTTCTAGTTATTTCAAACTGAAACATGGGCCAATAAGTAAGTGTACCACAATGCTTCACTATGACTTTCAAGTCACTTATTTATTTTAAGTCTATTTTGTTTATGCTTCCCAGCAATACTTTGAATATTAGCATCTTAAGTTGGCTGTTATTTCACTGCAGTGTTTATATGCCACTCTTTTTTCTTCTGAAAGACCAAGAATTTGAGGTCAGCCTTGAGGACATGGTGAAAACTGTCTTTAAAAAAATGAATGAATGAGTTACTGAATGAATAAATGAATGAAGATTCCTTCCTTCATCAGGGTCACTTCCCATTCTCCTAGCCACTGCAAAAAAGAGTGCTGGTCTAGGACCATAGGTTTTGGGAAAAATCAGTTTATAAAGCAATTTCAGCTCTATCTTTTGTTATTTATAGCTCTGTGACCAATTTGGCTAAATATTAAAATGGTTCTCTTTAGAAATGTAAATCCAATGATGTGGACATAAATTAAACATTAATGTACTAACAGTTGCATTTTGTGCAACACAGTAAATTTCTACAATCTGGGCATGTCTGTGAGCATTGTTACAAGAAGAGCTCTACAGTTAGGTCAGCATATATCTGGCTTATTAGAGTAAAGTTAGTTAAAACACATTTTATTCACTCTTGATTTAAGAAGGGTGTTAGAAATCTGATAAAGGAAAACAGAAAGCTGATTAAACTAAAAGGTAAGAATAGGAAACTAAAATCCTCAATAATTAACTGGTTTGTAGATACATAAAGAAACTAGCTATTCTGACATAAAAGTTAAAATGGGTAAAGATTTAAACAAATACAAAAGTTAGTAGGATATAAACGTCTTCACTGGATCCTGCTCTCTCTACACAGTATACAATAAGCAAATTTTAATAAACACGGTAACAAATATTAGTGAATTAGGATGACAAAATTCACAGCCCAAATAATCCAAATTAGCCCCGAGAACAGAGGAAATAGTTAGTGAGGCTAAGCTGCAATCACTAACGGTCTTAAAATGGCATACCTGGACATATATAGTATACCTACTTATTGTCCAGCTTCTACATTTTTCTTAGGCTATCAGTTGCTTAAAATAATTATAAATATGCTGTTTGATCTTAGAAAAAACATCAAAAGCAAGTGAACGTGTTTCTTGAGTCCTTTTCCACTCTGACCTTGCTTTCCGTGGCAAACTAAGACGATGAAGGGTTAGGAACTTCTCAGGGTCCACAGCAACTCAGCCACAGCCCACGCCACCCACAGCAGTACGTTTGGGAGAACACTCACCACTGGATTATTTCTGTGATTTGGGCTTCCCAGTGGGCAACTGATTCTTTCTTGTCTGCTAGATCTTTGACCTCTTCTTCTAAGTGCTGGTTGCGCAAACTTAAGCTCTCATACAACGTGGTCAGCTGGAAGGCAGTGTGAAGGCATGAGTGGCTTTTAGGAACAGGACTTCACAATACCTAGACACCTGCTATTCCATCTAATAATGCATAATCTTCCACTAAAAATGTTCATAATTTTATTATTCCATACCACACTGAAGACAGAATTTGGTAATAATGAGCACCTTAAATTTTCCTTCTTTCTTTGCTTTTCCTCACACCCTACATGAAATTGGCTCTAATTGTGAATATTCTTCATCTACCTGAAAATAAAAATCAACCAATTCTTCAGATAACATCCTCTCTTCCTTCTTCCCTCCTCCCTCCCTCCCACCTCCTTTTTCTGCAATTGCATGTTAACTTTAGAAGATCTTGTAAAGAATCACAAGCACAGACAAAAATTGTTTTGAGTCACCATGTGGTCCTAGGGGTAAACCCAGATCCTCTGAAAAGCAGCCCACACAGTGGTCCAGGAGATATGACCCCCTCTTCTGGCCTCTATCAGCACTGTGTACATATGATGTACAGACATACAGGCAGGAAAAACATCCATAAACATAAAATAGAGATAAAGATTATTAAAAAAAATAAAATGAAACTGTGTACCAGTTCAAAAGAACATAGAAAATGAAATAAAATAGATAATGTACTTAATAGTAAGAAACAATAATGGATAGTGTTAAGTGAATTCTCATGAGCCCAACACCCAACTTCAATGACTACCAGACCTCAACAGCAATCTTTTGTCACGTGTTCTCCAGAAAAAAATATTTTAATCGTATAACTTTCTTTGTAAAATATATTATTTTAAAATGATGCTCTTTCATTTTAAATATAAACATTTGTACCTAAATTTAATAAATTTGGGATCGGGGAATGGCTCAGTCAATAAATTTTTGGGCCGGGCGGTGGTGGCACATGCCTGCCTTTAATCCCAGCACTTGGGAGGCAGAGGTAGGCGGATCTCTGTGAGTTAGAGGCCAGCCTGGTCTACAAGAGCTAGTTCCAGGACAGGCTCCAAAAGCCACAGAGAAACCCTGTCTTGAAAAACAAACAAATGAATAAACAAATTTATTTTTTGGTGTGCGAGCATGAGGACTGAATTCTGGGCCTCAGCACCATGTAAAAAGGTTAAAAGGTAAAAAGGGTGCAGCTGGTATCTGCAACCCCAGCGCAGGGGTGAAGAGGACCCTTGCTGCTCACTGGCCATCTGGCCAAAGTGGTGACTCCCTCCAGGTTCAGTGAGAGACATTAGCTAAAAAAATAAAGAGAGACATGTGCTGAGGAACATCTAGCCTCCACTCCACCTACCTGTGCATGTACAAACACACAAACATACACACATATATCACACACACAAATGTACACACATATACCATGCAAACACTTCAAAACAAACTTCCCACTGTTGAAATTTCTATTTATTTCAACATGCTAAAAGACCAAAACAAACAAAAGAACAAAAATATTCAGGTTTGTTAAGCTAAATCATGATCCACCAGGAATGTGTGAAATGCTGAAGCATTTTATTTACTGGTTTCTTTATGAAATTAACATGTAACAGTTTACTATGGCAGTTCCTTTTTTCAACCTTTAGAAGGTGCCATTCCTTTCTCTCATGGAAGGCTTTTCTTTTCTCCTACTCAGAGTTCAGCTGTCAGTCTTTTACTCCCTGAGCACCATGCCTTCTCTGGCTGCTTTCAGGATTCTATGTTGGCTCCTATGTTGGTTCCTTTTAGGTTCTATGTAGGATTCCATGGGCAGGTTCATGACTGAGAACCTTTATAGTTTTTGGCATTTAAAAATGTGTGGCTGGCTAGACACACACACACGTTTTGGATAATTTAGACCATTACCTCTTCAAACGCAGTTTCTGTAACAGTCTCACTCCAGCTGAGAACCCTGAACCTCTGTTTATGCTGACGGCCTTGCTTCCCTCTCACTCTGTGATTCTGTTTGTGCAGTTGCATCCTCCTCCTGGTGTGTCAGTGATTCGTCTAGGTTTGCTGCTATGCGTGGCAATTTTTTTCATGTACGTCATACAGTGTGTATGAAAAATTTCTTAAGTTAAAAACAATCTCATGATATTACCATCCACCCATTTCCTGACAAATAGTCCCCACCTGCCATTAGCTGTTGTGTTTCTCTCTTTCTTGTATGGTTCAGAGACCCTAGGTCAGCCTTTTTAATATGTACTGTTGATGGGGGTCAATTTTTCTGAGAAAAGCTATTTACGGAACTGTTCCTGTGATGAGAAATAGTCACATTGTTCTTAATTTTAAAGGTCATCTTGACTGGGAGCCCAGATATTGGTTGAAATCTTATTATGAGTATGTCTGTGTGGATGTTCATGGATGAGACCAATATTTAAGTCAGCAGTGAGTAATGAGGATTGTCTTCCCCAACTTAAGTGAGCACACTCTAGGTAGAAGGGAACTCTGACCAGCTGTTTCCAAGGAGAAACTGTAGTAATTCTTTGGTCTTGAGCCTGCTGACGAATGGACTAGAAAAGCACAGAGGCTCCCTCATTCTTGACCATGCTAACTGTAGCTATCAGGACTCGTCAGAGTCTGTAACTTTAGTTAACATTATGATTAATAAGTCTCTACCTATAAAGCCACATATCATATATACACATACACATGCATCACACACACACACACAAATGGGCTGGGCATGGTGGTGCATGACTGTAATCTCAACACTGCAGGGGGTAAAGGTAGGAGAATCAATCATTCAAGGCTCAATTCATCTATAAAATAAGTTCAAGGCTATTCTGGGCTATGTGAGATACTATTTCAAAAAACGTGGTGATGGGGAGGGGCTTAGGAGGGCAAAAAGATGGAAAAACTGAGTCTGACACAAGTGATATAACAAAAACTTGCCATACACTGACACCTTGTGAGGAGGACCATTAAATAACACACAAATACAAAGTGACAACCATGATTTAAATCACAGTGCAAGACACCCAGCATGTACTCAACCAAGTGAGATTTAATCACTCACCTTATCAAGTTCACTTGTTAACTTTTTATTTTCTTCAGTTAATAATACTTTTTCCCGTTCATACTGTTGTTTGAACTCATTTTCAAATTCTTCCCTTTCACTTTGACTAGCACAATTTAAAACAGAAAAGAAACTGGATTAAAAGTCAATCGAAAAAAATTGTTTGTAACATTTACACAGCAACTACATAAGAATCAGACTGAGCTGGGTGATGGTGGTGCACGTCTTTAATCCCAGCACTAGAGAGGCAGAGGCAGGTGGATCTCTGTGAGTTCAAGTTCAGCCTGGTCTATAAGAGCTAGTTTCCAGGACAGGCTCCAAAGCTAGAGAGGAACCCTATCTTGAAAAACCAAAAAAGAAAAAAAAAACTTCCCAAGAATCTACAGTGTGTTGGGCATGAGAGTGCATGCCTTTAGTCCCAAAATTCAGGAGGAAGGGGAATCATGGAGTTTGAGACCAGCCAGATGTGCACACCCCATCAGGAAGCACAGCAATGTCTCCCAAGCATTCCAGGCCAGCCAGGGCTACACAGTGACTCTCTGCCTTTATTTTTTATGATGTAAGAGTGGTGAGTTGACTTATTCAGTCATTTAACAAATATTTTTAGATTATCTGTTATTTGCCAACAAATAAATTCTTATGAGTTTTATAAACAGACCCTGCTTACAGAGTTTACATTCAGGTGCAAGAGAAGAAAAATTAGTAAGTGAATTAATTTCAGATAAGTCTATAAGGAAAGTAAGATATGGTAATGTCACAATTACTACTTGGGACAAAGTGACTAATAGAGATGCATAATCAGGGAAGGCTGATGAAGAAGCCACCAACATGAGTGTAATAGTGACTGCCATCTGACACAGGGCTACTAAGTTTACAGACAAAGTAATGAGACCAAGCTAGGTACTTTTCTTTATACAGCTGCATCTGTTGTTATAAAATAGAGGCATGGGGTCCTTACTTAAGATTGAGCCAGCTATTTCCTAGCTTATTAACATTATTAAGAATGTTATCCTGTTAATTTTATTAATATTTAAAAATTAATATATATCTGAACTTTAATGCTAAATAAATGGTTTGAAATAATTTCAATTAACATAAAAGTTATAACTATAGTACAAAGAACCTCTGTGCCTCTGCCTAGATGTCCCAATGGCTAGCATTTTCCATCAGCTGCTCGGTCACTCTGTGTATACTGTATTCTCCTGAACAGCTAAGAGGCCGGTGCAGAAGTTATTCTTCTGATATGTATAATCCAGACTGTATTTCCTCAAGTCAAGTACATGCTTAACTTCTGTAAATACCTGTCCCAACTAACACTACTACCAAATCTACATCCTAACTCAAACTTCCTGCCACCCCAACCCTGTCTCTCTAGTCCCCAAGCCAGTTGAAAAATATGTGCTGAGCCTTATCTCCTTCATTTTCCTTTGGTGTAAAGTGGTTTCTTTGTCTTCCCTAGATCTCAAAACAGCTTTGAGGAGTGCAGGACTCTCACTGTGTAGGGTGACCCTCAATTGGAGCCTGTCTGATGACCGGGCATCACTACACTATTCTCAGCACACCCCATCAGGAAGCACATCAATGTCTCCAAAGCACTTCACATCCAGCACTCTGAACTCAACACAAAAATCAGACCCACCTTCCTAGCTGACTTCATCTGTGTGCACTTACTCTACACGCTTTTCTACAGGTAAAAGTACATATGCCTGAGTAAATCTGATCTCTTCATTGCTCTAGTACCTTCCTCCCAACTCTATAGCTAATTTCTGCCAAATTACAAACATGTTATCATTTCTACTTGGTAAACACATGTACCACCACCACCAACAATAACAATGACAACAAAAACAAAGAGCAAAGTAACTTGAGATAAACTTCTCCAGCTACTATTTCACTGCTTACTTTGTGCACTAACACGTTCATGCACTAGTGTTATTTGCACACTGTTCCACTGGCTCTCCTTCAGGTCTCCTATGGCCATTTTTCCACTGGGACTGTTCTTATCAAAGTCACATGATGCTAAGTGCAAATGCCACTGTGAAGTTCTTTTCATAGTATGAGGCTTTCCTACACATGGACAGATTTGACATGCTTTCTTAATCAGGGTTCCAGAAAAACCACACTTACCTGGTTTTCTTCCTAGCATTCTCTCTCTATTCATTTTGCTAGTTCTTCCTCATCTCCTAGTTTCTAAAGACTGGAATGGCCCAGAGCTCAGTTCTCAGGCCTTCTTCTATGCACAGTCACTAAATGATCACATTCAGACCCACAGCATTAAATACCACAAGAGAGTGACACTCAGAATTATATTTCCACCTGTGCAACCAGCCTACTCTACACATCTACCAAGTGGCTGAAGTTCATTTACAGTGAGCTCTTCACAGTCTCGTGGCCTGTGGCCTGCTCAGCACTTTCTGAACAGATGGACTCTCCTCTGAGCACAATGTTCTCACACAGTCGCACACATTTCACACTGTATTTACTCTTCACTGGGTAGCTACCTCAGTATAATCTCCTCCAGCCAACTTCTCTTCTCTTCTGTGTACAGAATTGAATCTTCATATTAATGGCCGTTCCTTATTTGTTCTTTTCTTAGCACAGATCACTATGTAACATGTTCTACACTACACTTGTTGTCTTTATTTTCTTTTACCTACTGAGAGCAGGTTCCATGAGGACAAAGACTTTTGTTTGGTCGGTCCACCGCCATATAGTGCACACAATAGCACTTCACATTTGTCAAGAATGCACAAGACCACAAAGATGTGAGCTTCCAATATAAGTAACACAGGATGCATGACAATAAAATCTATTCAGCTGCCTGAAACCTAAAACCTGAGTGCTACTGATAATTCTTCCTGCTCCCTCTTTTCTCATAGCCACTTCTGTCCTGAAGATTCTGTCTTTTCAGCAGAATTTCTTCAATCTATCATACTCACTTCCAACTTCAGTATTATCTATGGGCTTCTACCTCATTTTACAGCTGGGTTCCTCTAGATCCTTCCAATCATTCTTCACAAGGCAGAAAGTGATCATTCCAAAATGTAAGTACTATCATGTAATTTTCCTCACATTAATTCACAAATCTGCCTGTGCTTTGTTTTGTTTTTTCCCCACAGTCTCATGTCTCACCACTCCGTTTTTCTATGTGTGCATCCACCACAGTAAGGAACACTTGTTTTATGAACGTGGGACATTTTCTTTCCTTTGGATCTCAGCCATTAGGCCAAACTCTGCCTGGATGCTCCCCACTTCCTTCTTCCTAAGTCTTTAGGTCCATCTAAGAGGTACTTCTTCCTGGAAAGCCTAAGGCCCTAAGGCACCTCTCCCATGATGCTTCCATCAAACTCCCTCCTCTGCTCTCTTCCATGCTGCACTGACTTTGTCATCACTGGAGCCTGGATATGCCATTGCCTGGGTTTCCCAGGACTTAGCACACGATATTTGCTGGATGACAAAATAATTTGATTCTTACCTTTCTCTCCTGTTTTTTTCCAATTTGTCTTTTAAAACCATAATTTCTTTGTTGAGAGCAAGTTGCTGGCCTTCAGAGTCATGCAGCTCCTTCTTCAGATTTTTAATCTCACTTGCATGTATTCCTTCTCTTTTAGATATTTCTTCTTCATAAAAGATACTTTTCTTTTCCAAGTCAGTTTTCAGTTTAGTTATCTCTTGCTGATGTTCTATGCTGCATATTCCTGGTGAGTAACTAATTTGTTTTTGCTACATATATATATATATATAAAACAAAAGGTTAAAAAAAATAAAATAAGCAACTCCTTTCTAACAGGAACTATATATGCATATCATACACACACACAAACAAACACACACACACACACACACACACACACTCTCTCACACAAAAATGTACATGTAAGGCTATTCTTTCTCTGCCATATATTACAAATACTTTCCTTGGTTTATACTATTTTATGGTCTTTGCTACTTCTGAGTCTGCACACTAAGGCCAGAGATTAATCTGAACTTTTTGTTGGCATTTTATGACTTTTTTGTTTTCAATCTGTTCTAGTTTGCTCCCTATTGTTTTGATAAAGACCATGACCAAAAGCAACTTCTGGTTAATTTCATCATATAGGTTAAAGTCCATCATGGGGGGAAGCTAGGGCAGGAGCTCAGGATAGGAACCTGGAGGCAGGGACTAAATCAGAATCACAAAGGAGTGCTGCTTACTGGCTTATTCTCCATGGTTCCTGTAGCCTGTTTTCTTACACCACCCAGGACCACCTCAAGTGATCTGGACCCTCTCAAATAAACCATCAATCAAGAAAAATGCCCTACAGACTTGCCTACAGGCAATCTGATGGAGGCATTCTCTCAGTTGAGATTCTTTCTTCCCAGATGACCTTAGCTCGTGTCAAGCGGATGAAAACTAACTAGCAAAACATTTAAATTTTTATCTGGGATTATTGTTGTTATATATTTAAGAAAAAAAATCTAACCACTTTATGTCTAATAAGCAAGAGTCAAAGTTTGCATTACATTCATGCTTTAAAAGATTAAGATGGGGGAAGGTATGATTGAGTTACAACGTATAAGAAAAGAAAGAAGGCTTTTTGTAATGTTCAGAAAGAAAGTACAAAAGGTCTAAACATCTTCATGTCTACATTAAGAAAAAAACCAGGTCTGTTAACTTCTAAGGAAAACATTAAGGAGGAGGAGAAAAGTGTTTTTCTGAGATAGAGTCTCATACTTAGGCCATGATGGAATTCACTACATAGGCCAAGCTAGCCTCACATTCGTCCTGCTTCTGAAGCCTAATACTTGGGTTACAGGCATGAGCTACTGTCTCACTTAGGGTTTCTAATACAGTGATAAACACCGTGACTAAAAGAAACTTGGGGAGAAAGGGTTTATTTCAGCTTAGAACTCAGGTCACGGACCATCACTGGGCAAAGTTGAGGCAGGAACCTGGAGGCAGGAACTGAAGTAGAACCATGGAAGAGCACAGAATTGCACCTCATGGTTTGCTTAGTCTGCTTTCTCATCCAACACGGAACACCCACTGAGGAGTAGTGGTATTGCATACAATGAGCTGGGTCCTCAGACACCTAGACAGAGTTGCCTAGAGTTCAGTCTTATGGAGGCATTTTCTCAAATAAGATTCCTGCTTCCCAGGTATGTTTAAATTTGTATCAAGATAGCCATCATTATCAGCAAGAGGAGGAAAAATATGGTCAAAATGCATTGGTCTAGAACTTAGAATGAGGTCTCTTGCATGAATACTGCTGGAGTAACTGACAACTTCCTGACTGAATTTAAGGCCTGATTCATGGAATGGAGTTCATGCCTAGTACTGTAAACATGGCCAAAAATAGGCTCCCAGTGACAGCCTCCTAGTTTTGCTAAATGGATATCAAACTGTCTTTTAAATACTTATTTTTATACCCATGAGTTATCAGCCCCCAATGCATTTATTTCTTTATTCAGTGGACAGTGGTTAATACAGAGGCTCACAACTGGTCAGTAGTGCACAGAGATTAACTGATGGTGAAGTGCTCAGCCCTAAATGTGACATGGATATCATACTGCCTTCCTGCAAGGATTAGAGAATGTCAAGAAAGAGAGGGAGGAAAGTGTGTAAGAGATAGACGTTGGGAATGACTACTTCTAAACAGTGTCTTAGACATGACAGGGCATTGTGTTCATGAACTCACAGCTGCTGTGGTTGCCTGCACAAGACCAAGCCATAAAAATTCCCATGCAGATCAGGGAGGCGCTCATGAGGCCCCACACCTAGTTGAGAAACTATTGGTTACAGGGGTAAAGAGAGTCAGTTTACTTCAGAGGTTGTTTTTGGTAAACTGTCCTTGCATGGTGGATGGTCTTATACCTATCTACATACATGCAGGCTATATTAGTTGGACTCAGTAGGGTAATGAAAAAAAAAAGACAAGAAAGAAGTTGGCATGGGAATTAAGTGAGTGTTATCATTTTGCTGATCTTCCCTGTCACCTGAGTACCCTGTCTCTTTAAGAGACAAGCTCCATCTATCCCCAATCCCCCCACCCCAGGCAAGCTGACCTCACACCTTCTCTCCACCCCCACCTCCCCCTCTTCTGAAGAAATAACTACTGCCTCCCCCCTTCCTCTTATCCCTCCTTCCCTCCCTCCCTCCCTCCGACTTGCCAGGTATCTTTCTGTGAGAGATTTTGGGAAGAGTTTGAGGGAGACAGTTGTAATAGATATGACTAAAATACAATGTATAAATATATGAAATTCTAAAATAAAAATATATTTTAATGATTTTTTTGTTTTGTTTTGAACTTTTTAAAAGATTTACTTACTTATTTTGCATACAATGTTCTCTCTGTATGTATGCCTGCATGCCAGAAGAGTTTTCTGGAAGAGCAGGGAGTGTGCTTAGCCACTGAACCTCTCCAGCCCCAATTTATATATTTGTTTACCTTTCCTGCTCTTAGGCATGTGAAATGGCACTTGAACGCACCTCTGAAGCACTCACTGTCTAGTGACTCATACTACATTTTCACAATTCTTTCTTTAAAAAATACGTCCCCCCTCCACCTTTTATATTTTTCCTCCATGTCTATTCAGAAAGGGGCAGACTTCCCATGGGTGTCAACAAAGCATGGCATGTCAAATTGCAGTAAAACTAAGGACCTCCCCTTATATCAAGGCTGGGCAAGGGGACCCCGTATGTGGAAGAGAACATTCCCACAATTCTAGGCACATGTGGAAAAGAGAGTAGAAACAGAGGAGCTAATGCTTACTTGCAAACACCATACACAATCATTACAGGAAATGTAAGTTCTGACCAACTCCACTGCATAACTGATGCACTGCTTTAGCATACGTATCAAATTTAAATACTTTCCAGAAGATAGAGGGGTTGTGAAATGCTATCTTTTAGACAGGACACAACCAAAGCAACTTGCAATTTATAATCTTATAGTGCAGCTGCATCTGTCTGCAATGTACCTGGCACAATACTGGGCCTGTCATATCAACCACAGACTGGGGAGGGGTTCAAAGGGCTCTGTGTCCCATGCTAAACTAATGCTTACTCATGGGTTCTGGGCAAGGGGCAGCCATTGTCTTCAGCTGTGCACCCACTGAGGAAACCAAGAGCTTCAAACTTATAGCTCCATCATGGTTATACAGATGGTTAAAAACAATGGGTCACAAAAAACAAAGCAACACAAACACACACACAAAAAAACCTAAATGAGTATGGAAAAGGAACCTGCTTGGGGAATGGGGAGTGGGATAAAGGAGGGAAGACCGTGGTTAAAAGTAAACAGAATATACTATTTATATGCAAACTATCAAAGAACAAATTTAATAAAAGCCATTGAAAGTTTTTCCTTGTGCTGAACCACCCCTACATTCCTGAGCTATATCTTACTTGGTTATGATATCTACATTTTATAATATACTTTCAGGTATTATAAAATTCAGTATTCTCATATGCTAGTATTTTGTTGAGGATTTGTGCATATATATTGATAAGAAATGTTGGTTTGTAATTTCCTTGTAATGTCTTCCTCTGGCTTATATTTCTATCTCTTCTGTTTTTTTTTTAAGACTTTAAGGAGGTGTTATTTGGATATGAAGTGTTCCAAAAGTTTATTTGTTGAAGGCTGGGACCCCACTGGTGTCACAATTGAAGTGTTAGATCTGAGGGCTCTATTCTCGTCAATGGATCAATCTATTGATAAGTTCATGACTGAAGAGTCTTCGTCCACTATATGCTCCTTGGCATGATGTTCTGTTTTATCACTAGAGCCAAGTAACATTGGGCCGAAACCTCTGAGATGCTGTGGGACAATGGTTTTTTATCCTGTCACTTGTATTATTTCTAATAAAACGCTAATTGGCCAGTAGCCAGGCAGGAAGTAGAGGTGGGGTGAAGAGAACAGGAGAATTCTGGGAAGAGGAAAGCTCAGTCTGCAGTCGTCACCCAGACGTAGAGGATGCAGATGAGAAGGCCTCGCTGATGAAAGGCACCAAGCCACATGGCTAATACAGACAAGAATTATGGGTTAAGATGTAAAAACTAATTAATAAGAAGCCTGAGCTAATACGCCAACCAGTTTATGATTAATGTAGACCTTTGTGTATTTCTTTGGGACTGAATGACTGTGGGACAGAAACCTCTGTCAACACCGAGATCATAAGCCAAAATAACTTTTTCTTTTTTTTAAGTTGATTTGTTTAGGTAACTGTTCTTTAAATGTCTAGTAGTTCACCAGTGGAAAATCTGGTCTTGAACTCTATCAGAAGATTCTAAAAAATTCCATTTTTAAAATTTGCTATAGATCTGACTTTCTATTTTACTTTGAGTCTTTTTTGGTTATTCTGTCCATCTCATCTAGGTCACCTATTCTAGTGGCATACAGTTCTTTTGCTTTCTGTGGTCATAAGCAAAACACCCACTCTTGTTTCTGATTTTAAATCTCTACATCCTCCTTTCCTCCTTGTTGCTTTTTCTGTTCTGTCTAGCTGAAGGTTTGCCAATTGTGTTAATCTCAAACAAAGTTTTAGGTTCACTGACTATTATTTTTTATTCGCTATTGTATTATTTTTGATCTAATGGTCACAGTAATGAGAGAGCTAAGCAAAATAAATGTCTAAGACTTCTAGGTTGCACTTTCTAGTTCTTCTAAATTAAGTAAAAGAAAGAAACACCAGTTTCTCTGATATTCAGTCATCACAGTTATGGCCAATTCTATCACACGACTGATTGACTGAAAAGCTCATGTATTAAACAAGTATTTTTAAATGACCACAGGTCAATAATATATTTGTTTGTATTTTTGATAAGCTAGATTACAGTTCTGGTGAGGAAAGAGATCTGTGAGTCAGTCATTAAACCATGCTGCAGTTACTACAAGGATTCAAATGCAGCACAAAAAAAAGCAGAATTACTGAGCACTGTGAGGTGTGATCTTGCACATGTACTTATATACCCTAGAACAGAAGCTATAGATGAGAGAATTAAAACAGGAGGAGTTCCATCCAGTGTTACATAGCTAGTAACTGGTCAGGCTAGAATTTAAAACTGGATCATGTGGCTAGAGCTGGGGTCATTTATAAAACATGTAGTGGTGTGATGGTTAATTCCAACAGTCAACTTCATGTGAAAATTAACACAGAAACAAACCTTGGGCATGTCTATGAGAGAGCTTCCAGATTGGGTTAATCTGGATGGAAGGACAAACTCTGGAATCCTGGACTGCACAAAAAGGGGAGAGTGATATGAGTGGCATCTCTCTCTGCGCCCTGACTACAAATGTGATGTGACCTCAAGATCCTGCTCTCCATAATGAACAACACCCTCAAATTGTCAGCCAAAATAAATGTTGCTTTCCTTAAGCTGCCTTAATCAAATCTTTTGTCACAATGAGAGAAAAGTGGCAAATACAGGGACTCTTGATACCTTATTACAACACGCATTAAGGGTACAAGGACATCTTGTTCAGGGAAGCAGCCCTTCATGGATTTCTTCTCTCCACTAAACAAACTTGAGTGTGACGAGCAAGTCTCTATTAGCTCCCTACTACTAAGAAGGAGAACTGAGACTACTAGGCTGGAAGCACAGGCAGTTTTCATTTTTCACCAAAGAGTTTAATAAGTTAGCCATCCTATCAGGCTTGCAGAGGAGAAATTTCATCAGGAGTCATAAAGGTCAAGTGATACCTTCAGTCCCTCCAATTCATTTTCCAGTTGTTTAGAATAATGCTCGCTCTGCTCACGCAGCTTCCTGTCCTTTGATGCTTCAGCAATTAGAGCTTCAGTGTGAACTTCCAGCTTCAAAACAAAAAGGGCAGATTTCATAGTTAGCTTTGCAAATTACTTTTCCTTAAGAAAATTTATAGCTAGAATGGTGAAATTCACACTAGTTTATAGTACCAAGCTACAAAATAACTATCAAAACTTAAAGAATGGAATGCACATTATTTCACTAGTCTTTAAGTGCAGTTTAAAGCACGACTCCACAGATACTATGGAATTTGCCTGGCTACTGACCTCTTTCTTGGCTCTTTCTGCTCTGCGCAGCTCCTGCCTTAAGCTCTCAGCTTTTTGCATCACCAGGTCCACCTCTTCTTCCTTATCTCGGACATGGCGAGCAAGTTTCTGTTTTTGAGTGTGCAATTCTGTTAGTCGTTCATTGATCTCCATGAACTCCTGCATGGCCAGTTTCCTCTGACAGTGTGCATCTTTCAGCTCTTTGGATTGGTTTTTTAATCGCTCACTAGCCTGGACTAGTTCCTATAGTTTTGTAAAAAGAATACACGTTACCAAATCCGCAATCTAGAGACCACATTTGGTCATGAAAATAGCTATTATTAAGTCATGAAGAGCCACAATTATTAACCTCAAGACAACTAAAGGAAATTCACTACTTATAAAGACATTAAAGCAATGATGCCTTGTTTAACTTCTCAAACTCATTTTTAAAATTTATTTTTATTTATGTATATGCTTTTAGCCTGTATTAAAAATGTGCACCATTGCACATTTGAGTCCGGAAGAGGGCATCATAACCATGAAACTGAAGTTATATACAATTGCTGGCTCCTACATGGGTGCTGGGAACTGAACTCTGCAAGAGCAGCTAGTGCTTTTAATCAGTGAGCCTTTTTCAACACCAACTCTCAAATTTTTATGCTAACATGTTATGCTGAAATGCAAGAGCAAAGAGGCAGCTGAATGAGCAGAATGAAAAATATAAACTATGATGTTCAAAATAATTTGCAAAATTTAATAAATATTTGGGAGATTATTCTAATTAAACTGAATGACCGCAAATAATAAACAATACACAGTTGCCTTTTTCTTACTGAGGAGAATAACCCTTAGACCAATAACAAGGAGAAACATCTCTAAATTTGAGATTACTAATTTAGATGTGCTTTGCAGACTCAGGCCAGTACAACTGGAGGAAGGAATTTCAAGGAAATTTGGCTTATTCAAACATTAACAGCAAATGAACATAAGCCTATACCCACACATTTCCAAAGAACAAAAGCACTATAAGGTATCAATGGCAACAATAGGAAACAAAATAACCATCAGAAGTATTTGAGCATCATTAAACACTGGCATATGACAGATATGTATGAGACATTGGAAGAAATAAAAGGAATTATCATAAAAACTGGGAAATAAGAAAAGACCAATAAAGACTACCACACAATGTTTATTAAAGAATCCGTAGGTCCATTTAGACATTAAAAAATGCATCAAAATTAAAAGCACACACATATGTTATATAGGAATCTTTATATTTATGAAGCAAGAAAGAGGAATTCAAACCTAAGCCCAGAAATGTCTAACAATGAAACTGGAAAACACTACAACAATAAAACTCTCCAAAACAATTTGGGGGAGCTGGCGAGACGGCTGAGCAGTGAAGAGCACTGGTGGTCATTCTGAGGACCTGGGTTTGATTTCCGGCACCCATGACCATCTCTAACTCCAGTTCCAGGAGAAAGAATGCCCTCTTCTAGCTTCCATGGGCACTAGGCATACAAACAGTGACGGCAAAACACTCATACATGAAAAATTAAAAATAGACAAAGAAATAAAGAATTTGGGAGGCCAGTGAGATGGCTCAATGGGTGAAGGCACTGTGTTTGATCCCTGGGTACTGCAATGTGGACAGAACTGACTTCTGTAAATTAATAATATGACCTCTATACCCATGTCACAGCAGGTGTAGACATATGCATACAGGCATGTGTGCATACATGCACACACATGGAATATTTTTTTTTAAAAAGTAATTTTGGGTAGGAGTAAATCATTTATATTCTACTCTCAGAAAAACAAAACTAGATTATCAGACTCAAAAGAGGCAAGTAGTAAAAGAAAGAATGGAAAAACACTCAAAGAGACATGAAAATGATGCTGTATACTCAGAAAAAGTACTTCTGAAGTATATGAAAACCACTACCAGATCTGCACTAAAGGAAACTCAACACTTGTATTTCAGGAAAAAGGAAAACAGCTCTAGAGAGACAATGCAATACAAAGGAAACAGAAGGTTAAGATCCTGGCATATATGGACGTGAAGAAATGTGTGTAAGATTATATTATTTTAAATATCTGACTTACAGTTACTAGTAATATACATGTTAAATATCATCTGTGAAGACTGCACATAAATTAGAAGAAAGTAGCAGAATTAAAGACCCTTAAGAATTTTGGTGACTAGTTTAATACATTTAGGTTTTGTTAATAAGCACAGTAAAATTCAAATGCAAATACCCCAAAACCAGAATTGGTAGAAGTAAATCATGAACAAGAAAACAAAAAATAAGAAATGATTTAGCAAAACAAAATATATTCTAGAGATTGGTTTCATAGCAATACACACATACTTAACAATGAGGAATTATGCCTCAAAAGGGTTCATGCTACATGCATTTTAGCACAATTATATTTTGTTAAAATAAGGACACAAAGGGAAGCGCAGCATGACAAGCACAAGGGAAAAATGAAACACAAACATATCCATATACATTAGTAATCAAAATAGATACAAAGGACCAAACTCACCAGATAAAGTTAGTTTGTTATACCAGATAATCTAGACCTTAGCAGAAAAACACTGTTAGGAATAGGGAATATTACTAAATAATCACAGAACTCAATAGGGCAGGAAGTCAAACCATTCTGAAATTAGTGAATTCTGTAAGGCAGTCTTAAAGTACATTGAAAAGAAACTGCCCAAACTAGAGAACATTAGAAAATAAATCGCCACAACAATAATTTCAATTTCCTAATAATTAATTATCAACAAGTCACAATAGTGGCTATAAAGACAACCTGAAGTAGAGCCCACACCTATAAACCCAGCATTTGGGAGGGTTAGCATGAGTTTGAGGTCAACATGGTTGCACTGAGTAGAAGGCTATCCTGGGCTACACAATGAGAATCTGTCTTACAATACCCTCCACCCACAAAGGGTTTGAAAAAATCTAGTAAACTTTTTATGTATAAAGTTTGCACACTGTCTTGGGAATATATACTCTTTTCAATAATATATACTTAATATTTTTAAAAGAACACTAATGTCTAAGTCATGAATCAAAGCTCAGTAGATTTCAAACCGATACAAAAAGGACACGCTTCAAGGCACTGCAATGAAATAATAAATCAACAAAAAAATTATATAATTTCCTATAGGGAAAACTTTAAGATACATTTATAAGGAATTAATTTGTTAATGAGAAAAATAATCAATACAAACATATTTAAAACTAAAAAATTTTAAATTAAATAGCAACACACTGTTTCATACATACTAAAACTTGGTGTTGCTGTAAACTATATGGAAAACTGTTGTGGAATATTATTTTAAGATGTGTTACAGGTCTGCAAGGTCCTTGGCCCAGCAAGAAGCCCTGCTCCTGTACTGAGAAGATCCATCCAGAGGGTAAGTGGGTGCCTGCCCACCCGGCCGGTACCGGAACAGAGTACAGACCCCCCCAATTCCCTGAACATTCAGTGGGGCGTCTTCCCGGCTACTGGCTTTCTCCATTTACACCATCCCATCTTGCCCCCAAGCACTCCTTTCCATCTGCAGGGTCCTTAGAACCAGCAGAACAGCCTGCTTCAGGGTGAGGGGATCTGAAAGCCAGACCCAGTGCTGAGGGGACCTAAGAGAGGACAGACCAAGAAAGACCCCCAAGTACACAGTCAGCCACAGCAAAGATTGGACCAAGACGCCAAGACTCTACTGGCCACATCTGAAGGAAGAGATGGGCAGGCGCCAATGCAAGAATTCCTCCAACAACCTGAAAAGCAACATGATAACACCAGAATGCAGCAAACACACAACAGGAAGACTTGAACACCCTAACCCAGAAGAAGTAGAAGAAATCGACTTTAAACATAACATTATGAAAATGATAGAGACCCTTAAACAGGAAGTGAAAAACTCCCTTAAAGAAATGGAAGAGAAGACAAACAAAAAGTTAGAAGACATTAATAAATCCCTCAAAGATACCCAAGAAAAAGCAATCAAACAAGTAAAGGAAACAGCTCAAGACTTGAAAAATGAAATGGAGGTAATGAAGAAAACACAAACCGAGGGATGGCTGGATATGGAAAATCTGGGTAAACAAGTAGGAACTACAGAGACAAGTATAACCAACAGAATACAAGAGATAGAAGAAAGAATCTCAGGCACTGAAGATAATATAGAAAAAAATAGACTCATTGGTCAAAGAAAACAGCAAATCCAACAAATTCTTAACACAAAACATCCAGGAAATGCGGAACACCATGAAATGACCAAACCTAAGAGGAATTGCAGCTCAAAGGCCCAGAAAATATATTCAACAAAATTATAGATGAAAACTTTCCCAACCTAAAGAAGGATATTCCTATGAAGGTACAAGAAGCATACAGAACACCGAATAGACTGGATTGAAAAAAATCCCTTGCCATATAATAATCAAAACATAAAACATACAGAATAAAGAAAGAATATTAAGAGCTGCAAAGGAAAAAGGTCAAGTAACATATAAAGGTAAACCTATCAGAATTACACCTGACTTCTCTATGGAAACCATGAAAGCCAGAAGGTCTTGGATAGATGTGCTGCAGACACTAAGAGACCATGGATGCAAGCCCAGGCTACTATACTCAGCAAAGCTTTCTTTCATCATCAATGGAGAAAACAAGATATTCCAGGACAAAACCAGATTTAAACAATACGTATCCACAAACCCAGACATACAGAAAAGTAATAGAAGGAAAACCTCAACCCAAGGAAGCCAACAACACCCACAATAGCACAGACATCTGACAACCCTCCACCAGCACAACTCAAAGAAGGGAAACACACAAACACTACCACAAATAAATAAATAAATAAATAAATAAATAAATAAATAAATAAATAAATAAATAAATAAATAACCGGAGTTAACAACCTCTGGTCATTAATATCACTTGATATCAATGGACTCAATTCACCTATAAAAAGGCACAGGTTAAGAGAATGGATGTGAAAATAGGATTCAACATTCTGCTGTTTACAGGAAACACACCTCAACCTCAAAGACAGACACTACCTCAGAGTAAAAGGTTGGGAAAAGGTTTTCCAAGCAAATGGACCTAAGAAACAAGTGGGTGTGGCTATACTAATATCTAACAAAATTGATTTCAAACTAAGATAAATCAGAAGAGATGGAGAAGGACACATTATACTAATAACAGGAACAATTCATCAGGATGAAGTCTCAATCCTGAATATTTATGCCCCTAATATAAAAGCACCCACATATGTAAAAGAAACATTACTAGAACTCAAAACACACATCAAACCCCATACACTAGTAGGAGATTTCAACACTCCACTCTCACCAATGGACAGGCCAACCAGACAGAAACTTAACAGAGAAATAAGATAATTAACAGATGTCATGAATCAAACATCTATAAAACACTCCACCCAAATAGGAAAGAATATACCTTCTACTCAGCATCCCATGGAACCTTCTCAAAAATTGATGACATACTCAGTAACAAAGCAAACATCCACAGATACAAAAAAATTGTAGTAACCACCTGTGTCTTATCGGATCACCATAGAATAAAGTTAGAATTTAACAACAATTCTACCCCCAGAAAGCCTACAAACTCATGGAAACTGAACAGTCAACTACTGAATCACCTCTGGGTCAAGGAAGAAATAAAGAAATTAAAGTCCTCCTTGAATTCAAGAAAAATAAAGGCACAACATACCCAAACCTATGGGACAATATGAAAGCAGTGCTAAGAGGAAAGTTCACAGCACTAAGTACCCACATAAAGAAAACGGAGAAAGCTCACCTTAGAGACTTAACAGCACACGTGAAAGGTCTAGAAAAAAAAGAAGCAGAGTCACCCAGGAGGAGTAGAAGACTGGAAATAAACTGAGGGCTGAAATCAACAAAATAGAAACACAGAAAACAATCCAAAGAATCAATGAAACAAAGAGCTGGTTCTTTGAAAAAAATCAAAAAGATTGACAAACCCCTATCCAAACCAATCAAAAGGCAGAGAGAGAACACGCAAACTAACAAGATCAGAAATGAAAAGGGGGACATAACAACAGACACTGAGGAAATTCAGAGAATCATTAGGTTTTACTACAAAAGCCTGTATGCCAAAAAATTGGAAAATGTAAAAGAAATGGACTTTTTTAAGATAAGTACCATATAACAAAATTAAATCAAGACCAGGTGAACAATTTAAATAGACCTGTAAGTCGCGAGGAAATGGAAGCTGTCATCAAAAACCTGCCAACCAAAAAAAGCGCAGGACCAGATGGTTTTAATGAAGAATTCTACCAGAACTTCCAAGAAGAGCTAAAACCTATACTCCTTAAGGTGTTTCACATAATAGAAACAGAAGAGTCATTGCCAAACTCTTTTTATGAAGCTATAGTTACCCTGATACCAAAACCATACAAAGACTCAACAAAGAAAGAGAATGACAGACCAATCTCATTCATGAACATCAAAGCAAAAATTCTCAATAAAATACTGGCAAACCAAACCCAAGAACACATTAAAATAAAAACTTATCCAATATGATCAAGTAGGCTTCATCCCAGAGATGCAGGGCTGGTTCAACATATGAAAATCTATCATTGTAATCCATCATATAAATAAATGGAATGAAAATAAACCATATGATCATTTCATTAGATGCTGAAAAAGCATTTGACAAAATCTAACACCCCTTCATGATAAAGGTCTCGGAGAGATTGGGGATACAAGAATCATACCTAAATATAATAAAAGCGATATACAGCAAGCCAACAGCTAACATCAAATTAAATGGAGAGAAACTCAAAGCCATTCCACTAAAATCAGGAACAAGACAAGGCTGTCCACTCTCTCCATATCTCTTCAATAAAGTGCTGGAAGTTCTTAGAAATAGCAATAAGACAACATAAGGAGATCAAGGGGATTCAAATTGGAAAGGAAGAAGTCAAACTTTCGTTATTTGCAGATGATATGATAGTGCACATATGTGACCCCAAAAACTCTACCAGAGAACTCCTACAGCTGATTAATACCTTCAATAATGTGGCAGGATACAAGATCAACTCAAAAATATCAGTAGCCCTCCTATACACAAAGGATTAAGAAGCAGAGAGGGAAATCAGAGAAACATCACCTTTCACGATAGCCACAAATAGCATAAAGTATCTTGGGGTAAACACTAACCAAGGAATTGAAAGATCTATTTGACAAGAACTTTAAGGCTTTGAAGACAGAAACTGAACAGGATACCAGAAAATGGAAGGATCTCCCATGCTCTTGGATTGGTAGGATTAAAAATGGCAATTCTACCAAAGGCAATCTATAGATTCAATGCAATCCCCATCAAAATCCCCCCAAAAAAATTCTTCACAGACCTTGAGAGAACAATAATCAACTTTATATGGAAAAACAAAAAACCCAGGATAGCCAAAACAGTCCTATACAATAAAGGAACTTCCGGAGGCATTACCATCCCTGACTTCAAACTCTATTAAAGAGCTACAGTAATGAAACTACTTGGTATTGGCATAAAAACAGAGACGTTGACCAGTGGAATCAAATCGAAGACCCAGATATTAATTCACAAACACCTGATTTTTGACAAAGGAGCTAAAATTATACAATGGAAGAAAGAAAGCATCTGTAACAAATGGTTCTGGCATTACTGGATGTCAACCTGTAGAAGAATGAAAATAGATCCATGCCTTTCACCATGCACAAAACTCATGTCCAAATGGATTAAGACCTCAATATAAATCTGACCATATTGAACCTGATAGAAAAGAAAGTGGCAAGTAGCCTGCAATACATGGGCACAGGAGACTACTTCCTATATATAATCCCAGTAGCACAGACAATAAGAGCAACAATAAATGGGACCTCCTCTCACCAAGAAGCTTCTGTAAAGCAAAGGACACAGTCATTAAGACAAAAAAGCAACCTACTGAATGGGAGAAGATCTTCACCAACCCCACATCAGACAAAGGTCTGATCTCCAAAATATATAAAGAACTCAAGAAAGTAGACATTAAAATTCTAAATAATCCAATTAAAAAATGGGGCACTGAACTGAACAGAGAATTCTCAACAGAAGAAGCTCAAATGGCCAAAGGATACTTAAGGTCATGTTTAACTTCCTTAGCCATCACGGAAATGCAAATCAAAACAACTCTGAGATACCATCTTACACCTGTCAGAATGGCTAAAATCAAAAACACCAATGATAGCCTATGCTGGAGAGGATGTGGAGTAAGGGGAACTCAGTCATCCATTGCTAGTGGGAATGCAAACTTGTGCAGCCACTTTGGAAATCAGTGTGGTGGTTTCTCAGGAAATTGGGAGTCAACCTACCTCAAGATCCAGCAATACCACTCTTGGGAATATACCCAAGAGATGTCCAATTATACTACAAATGCATTTGTTCATCTATGTTCATAGCAGCATTATTTGTAATAGCCAGAACCTGGAAACAACCTAGGTGCCCCTCAATGGAAGAATAAAGTGTGGCACATCTACACATTAGTGTACTACTTGGCGGTAAAAAGCAATGACATCTTGAATTTTGCATGTAAATGGATGGAAATAGAAAACAGCATCCTGAGTGAGATAACTCAGACCCATAAATATGAATATGGTATGTACTCACTCATTAGTGTATTCTAACCATAAACAAAGGACATTGAGCCTATAGTTCGCGATCCTAGAGACGCTAAATAATAAGGTGAACCCAAAGAAAAACATATATAGATCCTCCTGGAAATTGGAAGGAGACAAGATCGCCGGGCAAAAATTGGGAGCAGGGGTGGGGGTGGGGTTGGGGGAAGGGGAGAGGGGGAGAGAAAAGGGAAAAGGGAAGGATTGGGGAGAGCTTGGGGGAGTGGGATGGTTGAAATGGAGGAAGGGCAGATATGGGAGCAGGGAAAAAGGTATCTTAATTAAGGGAGCCATTTTACGGTTGGCAAGAGACTTGGCTCTAGAGGGGTTCCCAGGTGTCCACGGGGATGTCCCCGCTAGGTCTTTGGGCAGTAGATAAGAGGGTGCCTGAACTGGCCTTGTCCCATAGTCACACTGATGAATATCTTGAATCTCACCATAGAACCTTTGCCTGGCGATGGATGGAGATAGAGACAGAGACCGACACTGGAGCACTGGACAGAGCTCCTGAGGTCCAGTTGAAGAGCAGAAGGGAGAAGATTAGCAAGGAAGTCAGGACCATGAGGGGTTGATCCGCCCACTGAGACTGTGTGCCTGATCTAATGGGAGCTCACCAAAGGCAGCTGGACTGGGATTGAAGGAGTATGTGATCAGACCCAACTCTCTGAATGTGGCTGACAGTGGGGGCTGACTGAGAAGCCAATGATAATGGCACTGGGATTTTTTTCTACTGCATATACTGGCTTTTTGGGATTCTAGTCTGTTTGGATGCACACCTTCCTAGGCCTGGATAGAGGGGGGAGGTCCTTGGACTTCCCACAGGGCAGGGTACCCTGCCCTCTCTTAGGAATGGAGGGGGAGGGGAGAGGGGAATGGGAGAGTGGGAGGGAGATGGGAGGAGGGGAGGAAGTGGAAATTTTGAATGGTATTATTTATAAGCAATAAAAAAAAGATGTGTTACATTTGTTTATGCTGTGGAACATTTGTTTAATGATGCAAAAATGAGTTGCATTCTTTTATGTTGCATTTGTTTAACTCTGTGAAGTTGTGTTACTTTGTCTGTCTAAAACACCTGATGGTCCAATAAAGACCTGAATGGCCAATAGCAAGGCAGGAGAAAGAATAGGCAGGACTGGCAGTCAGAATAAATAGGAGGAGAAATCTGGGAAGAAAAAGTAAAGGAGCAAGAAAAGGAGGAGAGAAGGCCATCAGGGGCCAACCACCCAGCTACACAGCCACCCATGGAGTAAGAAGAAAAGGAAAGTATAAAGGATAATGAAAAAGGCCCAGAGACAAAAGATAAATAGTTTAAGAAAAGCTGGTAAGAAACAAGCCAAGGTAAGGCTGGCTTTTTCATAAGAAAATATTAAGCCTCTATGTATTTATTTGGGAGCTGGCTGGTAGGTTCCCCAAACAGCCAAAGAGCAAATAAATAAATAAACAAATAAATGAACCCAGCTACAGGAAACAGTCTGAAATAGAAAGAAAAAAGGGGCAATTTCAGAGTCCACATAAGAAATAGAGAATCTTCCCAATAAGAAGGAAGCACACTGTCTTACTAACATGATCTTATATTAAAAAGTCAAGAAAAGTAAAATAAAAAGTGTAGGCCAATTAATTCATAAAAACCATATTATGAGCAAATCATTTCCAGTCATGTATAAAATCCCTAGATATGTTACACTCACTATATATAGAAATGCTAGCTCTACTACTTCCTATTGCCAAAGACCCTGAGAAAGTTAACACCTCAGTCTTCAGTCTCAGTCAAACAGGAATAATAAAATACATAACCCATGGATTGCTGTAGGATAAAATGACATTTTACACATATGTGGGGTGTGTGTGTGTTTATAAACATACATGGATGGCACTTAAAACAGTGTTATTAAACATAATCTACATAAACATGATCAATGTTATCATATTATTATTAGAAAATAATACATGGGTAATTCAGACTAAAAAATGTGTTTCATATTAGAAAAACTCTGTTACTACAAGTATTCTCCTCTGTATTTTATGAATATGTTTTACTACCATTGGTTAATAAAGAAGCTGCTTAGGCCTATGGAAGGGCAAAACATCAATAGGCAGAGAAACTAAACTGAATGCAGGGATAAAGAAGACGGGTTCAGGCAGACGCCATGTAGGTACCGAAGGAGAAAGACACCAGAACCTTACCAGTAATCCACAGCCTCGTGGCAATACACAAACTAATAGAAATGGGTTAATTTAAGATGTAAGAGCTAGTTAATGAGAAGTCTGAGCTAATAGGGTAAAGAGTATGTAATTAATATAAGTCTCAGAGTGGTTATTTCACAAGCAGCTACAGGAGCTAGTGAGTTGGACCTGGTGGGTGGAGCGAAACCAGTCCAGGAGAACCAGTAGAATGGAGAATATTTTTAGCTATAATTAAGCATATAAAGTCTTAAAGCAGAATCATATAAATGGTGTACAGGAATGAACATTGTGTAAACACAATGCTTATTCTTAATAGTAAAAATTGAGTAGCAAACTAAAAATATAAAGTAATTTCCTTAACTTACTGAAAAATATAGTCTGAAAACATATAGCAAGCATTAGTAAAATTTTAAAGGCATTTTCTCTAAAATCATTAACAGGTTGATGCCTGATATTACTATTTCTATTCAGCATTATTCTGAGGTTCCAGCTAACACAGTAAGCTTACAAAAGATGGACACCATAAAAACCACAAGCTAGAAACAAAGTAGTTGTTATTTATAGAAAATTTTGAAAAAAAATCTAAAACATGTCCTGTTAGTAAGAGTTCAGCAGTGTTAGACAAGAACTGCTAACAAAAGCCAGGAAGAAAACGTAAAGTTTAAAGATGTTTAAAATATGAAATAATAGAATAATAATTGAAAGAAAAGCAAGCAATTTCATAAAAGGGCACATTTTGTTTGTTTATTCATTCTTGTTATTGAAATGGGGACTCATGGAGCATAGGCTGACCTTAAACACCAGGTAGTCAAGGACATCCCTGAATTTCTGGTTTTCTTGCCTATATCTCCCTTGTGCAGGGATTACAGGCATCAGCATGTCTGTTTAGGCAGTGCTGGGGATTGAACACAATGTTCTGTACATGCCAGGCAAGCACTCTATCAACTGAGCCACATAATAAAATTTAAATAACTTTAAATATATGGAAAGATATCACATTTGTGAATGAGGAGACTGTGGCACTAGCAGAAACAGCTTTCATATTTTGTACAATTAGCCTAACAAATGTCACTGCAACTTTGGAGTTTTCCTAAATGTGAGCTATAGAAGGTAATTAATAAAAAATTTCAATAGTGAGAAAATTTATTTACCTTCTGAAGGCATTTCAAGGTGAGGTTGCATGTGCCCTGGACTATGGGGACTTTTTTTGTGAAGCTGATTATTTTTTTTTTTTTTTTGCAACAAGCAAGAGGTTTTATTCCTCGATTGTACAACTGGGTGCTACAGCCCTCGGGAGACTGAACACCCCGAACATCATAGCAAACAAGTTTTTATAGGCAAAAACCACAAGTTTAACATGAATTATCATATGGGGTACAAGTATATCCAGGATTGGTCTAGACTATCAAACCAGGGTTACAACAAGGGCAAAATTAACATAGTCCCGCCTATTCTAAGAAAAACACAAGTGTGTACAAAACATGTTTTTCTTTTTTTTTTAATTTATTTATTTATTTATTTATTTATTTATTTTCCATACATTGTTTTGTTTTTTTTCCATTCA
>PVIU01001778.1:133592-196697 GCA_004026605.1 Ondatra zibethicus
AGCCCCTCACGGTCCTAACTTCCTAACTCATCTTCTCCCACCTTCTGCTCTTCAACTGCACCTTGGGGGCTCAATCCATTGCTCTGATGTGAATGTGGGTCTCTGTCTCTATCTCCATCCATCGGATGAAATTTCTCCCACCTCTATCCCCGCCCCTGGCTTCCAACTTTTGCTTGATGATCCTGTTTGCTTCCAACTTGTGAAGCTGATTATTTGGGGGCTTAACTGAGGCCTAGAATAGTGAAGTTTTAAATTTCATTTCAAAGGCACAGAGAAGAGGTCCAAGACATTTCTCTTCAGACTTCCTAGGAGACTCGGAAAAAAAAAAGGAGTGGAGAGCAGTATTGCCTTTTTTTTCTGTATTAACACCTGGACAAACATTTTGGAGGTTACTCTTCTATAATTAAAACTGATGTTATCAGATGGCAATCTGCTATGTTCTTATTTATGTGTGTACTCAAAATAATAATAAACATACATAAACATTAATATAATGTAATATAGTTAATCATTCCATAATTAATCAGTGATGAAATGTAATTTCAATTAAAATTCCATTACAATTTTCAAGACTAATTTAAGAGGGAATTTGCTATATGATGGAGGTGCCAATGTACAACAGAGGAAAGAACCATTATGTCCACAAGTAACTGGTTAGCCATATTGGAAAAAGGAAAACTGAATTCTTACAACACACTGTCAGGCAGCTAGTTAGGTATTAGCACCATTTATAATTCTCAGTATTTTTTTTTCTGTGCTAATAGACATTAGAGGGTAATCATAAGTAAGATAACTATCTTCCTTTATTTGTATGTCCTGTGTAAGACTGAGAACTATTTAAATAATTTTAAAAGTGCTGGCTTGGTCCTCATATGTTAGAACTAATAGGAATGAACCCCTCCCTCATAACCAGTAGCAAGACTTTCGATCACTGGTCAAAAAAATAAGGTCTGAGTCATATCTCTAGCTCTGGCTGGTTGGACGCACATTTAGAATTTACAAGACTATTATATGGCTTAATGGTGTTGGAGGTCCTTCTGTCTATGTGTTGCTTTCATTGGCTGAATAAAGAAACTGCCTTGGCCTTTTGATAGGGTAGAACTTAGGTAGGCAGAGAAGAGAGAACTGAATTCTGGGAGAAAGAAAGCAGAGAGAGAGACAGAGAGAGAGAGAGAGAGAGAGACAGAGAGAGAGAGAGCTGTCACAGAGACACCAGGTCAGACATGCTGAATCTTTCCCAGTATGCCACGACCTCATGGTGATATACAGATTATTGGAAATTGGTTAAATCAAGATGTGAGAGTTAGCCAATAAGAGGCTAGAGATAATGGGCCAGGCAGTGATTTAAATGAATATAGTTTCTGTGTGATTATTTCGGGTGTAAGCTAGCCAGGTAGCCAGGAGGACAATCAGCCTGCTCCTCTTATTACAGCTTAATGTCGTCTCAGAAAGAACAAGAATGAATTTCCAACCTCTTCAAGAAGAGACAATTAAAATGGACCTTTCAGTCACTTGTACAATGAAAACACCCTTCAGAAAAAGCTGTTTAAAAAGACTTCAGAAACAGTATAAAGCCTACCTAAGAGTAGGCTGATGCAATGGCCTCTTTGACCACTGTAAACTCTCATCCCTCGAACATGTGCAAAGGAATTCTACTTTGTGGTATGATAAATTCTACCCATCTTCTACCCTATGCTGTGTGTCTGTTTCATAAGGATTCTTTCCACAGAGATCACAAGGACCAGGGACCAAAGGAAGCCCTGAGTAAGATTCCAGTGACAACAAGGTAAGCCAAAAATGAGTTTCTAGTGTTTAGAGACATAAATATCAAAGATCAGGCTTAATTTTAAGGATAAAATTTAGGACATTTTTTTTAAACCTCTGATTTCTTAATAGTGTATGAGCCAGCAAATGTACTAACTTAAGTGTATTGGCAAACGTACATTACACATACAAGCTCTGGTTAGTCAGAGAACAAACAGAAATGCCACTGACAGGTGTCTTTAATCTGCACCTTAAGTGAAGGATGTTGGAAAATTTCAAATAATTCTTATAAATAACAAAAGCAACCAAGTAGAAAAACACGTACATTTTAAAGGCGTTTTCTAAAACAAATAACATAAAATGATGAAGAGACATGTAGTTAAAGATACATAACCATTTAAAAAATTAAAAAAATGCAAATTAGACTACATGGTCATATTAGACCAAAGTCTGAATATAGATGAGATTGACTAAGACAGATAAATGCAGCATATAAAATGTCACTGAACATAGAAACTTCTGTACTATATGAAAGAATATAAAAACTGGAATACTAGAAAACATTTTAGCATTATCATAAAAACAAAATTTTTGCTAAACTAATTAAAAATAAGCAGAGGACCTAAGTGGACAGTGCTCCAAGGAAAACATACTAAAGTCAACAGCTATATAAAGAGATATTCAAGATAACTAACCATCACAGAAATGAAAAAAATCAAAGCCAGAATTAGATATCACTTTACAACTGTCAGAATGGTTATTACAAAAAGGGCAAAAGCAAATAAGCATTGGTTAGGATGCAAAGAAAATGAAATTGCTTTCCCTCCTGCCAGTAGGCCATTAACCAAATCTTTATTCATTATTTTATTATTATACCTTACTGGTATAACGCTTTTTGACACTAACATATTTTCAAAATATACTAACAGGATTTTTAACACTAAAATGTACTCAAAATTGCCAAAAATTAACTTGTTCCTAAAAATCAAGATACTGGATTTTTGCATTTATTATGTTAACTAAATTTAACTGTATAATACTACCAGTACAAACAAACTCATAAACCACTATTATTATTATATTATTATTACAGGAAAGAGAACTGCAGTCATAATTGCCAAGTGCTATTATACTGTCCCCAGGTTTAGGTGCATCTACACAAACCAAAACTCAATATTGCAGTAAGTAGAAACAAAACTGTGCTCATCTAATTCAACTTCATCTGTAATAGCTCCCTTATTAGCATAAGCTTGTTTTAATTCCATTTTTTTTTTTTACTGGTAGTAAGATGTATAATTTACCCCCATAAGGACTTCAACTACATTAATCAGTACTTTGTATATCAAATCATTAAATAAAATTTACTCTGTGCAGAAACTACTACCTACACTGTCATTAGTCCTAAGTCTGCTGTTGTTAATGACATTCATGGTGCTTACCAGCATGTGGTTCAAGTCTTTTCCTACTGTCTTTAGGGCTGTTCTATAATCTTAGTTATGAATAGATTTTGTGGCAATGCCTAGTACCATTTAAATGTTACACAAAGTTCTTATAAAAATGACTAGCTTTTTTCCCCCATACTGCTTTGAAAAAGAAAATGACATTTAAAGAATGAATAAATTATGGAGGAGATTTTAAATTATAACCTATTAATGTTCATACCAGCAAATTATAATAAAAATATATAATGAACATGTGTCAGATACATGACAACATTAAACATTAGAAAATATAAATTAAAACTAAAATAAAATATCATTTACAATCTAAAATCTGTATTTAAAATTTTTGTAGATTCTACTATTTGTCTTTCTTATGTCTTTTTCAGTAACATTCCTTTCTTAGTCAAAGCTTTTAACTTTCCAAACAAACAAAAGATTTTTAACTTTAAAGCCTTAAGAATTTGAGTTCCCTATTACTTGCTAATGAAGAATGTTGATGTGGGATTCCCCTCCATATGCTGTGAATGTGTTTTATTACCACTGGTTAATAAAGAAGCTGCTTTGGGCTAGTGAAGAACAGAACAAGGTGAGAATTTCAAGCAGAGATAAAGGAGAAAAAAAGGCAGAGTCAGACAGATGCCATGTAGCTGCCGAAGGAGACAGACCCAGGAACTTTACCAGTAGGCCACAACCTTGTGGTAAAATATAAAATAATAGAAATGGATTAATTTAAGATGTAAGAATTAGTTAACAAGAAGCCTAAGCTATTGGCTTTAAGCAGTTTTTAATTAATAACATTTCTGTGTTATTATTTGGGCCTGGGTGCCCAGGAAACACACAAGCAGCCTTCATCTACAGAATGTCATATACCAAAATAATTATTAAAAATGTAGGGGACTGAGAGATGGCTCAGTGGTTAAGAGTACCTACTGCTGTTGCAGAGGACCGAAGTTTGGTTTCCAGCACACGTATTAGGCATCTTATAACTGCTTGTAACTCCAGTGCCAAGGGATCCAATGCCTCTGGCCTCAACAGGCACATACACTTATGTGCACATACCACCCCACAGATCCACATAGTTGAAAATAAAATCAATCTTTAAAAAAATTAAACCATTTAAAACTAATCTTTTAGGTTAGCATGAAAATTTCATTTCAAATTTCTATAGAAAATATATAGTCATTTATTAGGAATACTTCCAATGCTCTAATTATAAAAGATGAAACATGTAGAAACAGCTTTAGGGATCCATTCATATATGCATACCTTGTTTAGCTCATCTCTTTCCTGCTGCAAAGTTTTGATTTGTTTTTCAAAAGCCTTGATTTGCCTAAAAGCATCATCTAGCTCTCGTCTCACAGAATTGGCTTCTTCAAGTTGTTGTTCCAAACGATTAACTTCTAAAAAAAAACAAAAAAAACGCAAAACTTTAATTCAGATATACAATATAAACAAATGAAAACCAGAATAATAGCAGTATATACTAAGAGAAATTTTTATTTCCCCCATCCTTTGGATTAAAAGGCATATTGGTAATTCTTTTCATTAGGGAAAATTATATAAAACTGATTTAGTAAATTCTGAATAAGTTGCCAAAGACTATGCAATTGAAAAATTACTGCCAAATAACAGGATTTGTTCTAAAATCAAAGTTATTATTAAATTATTTTAAACTAATATACAAAATGAGCCTGTATTTATTAAAATGAAGACATACATTCAACTTGCATCAATTATATATAATATTTTAGATGCCAGTACTTCAGGCTATGGGGTTTTCATAAGAGATAGCTGTCATTCATCCTCCTTTATGAAAGAAAGGTCTGCTTTAAGAACACTACCAGTATGTTATTATGAGATGCTAACAACGGACTTTAAACTCACAGCAGTAAATCTGTGCATCAGTATGCTCCTTCAGGTCCCATATAAAGAAAACTAATACTTAATAACCACATTCAAACTTTATTTTGTCTTCCACATACTGCATGTATAGTTAGAAACTTTAATTTCCATTAAGAAGCCTACAATACTAATCATTTAAAAATACAAAAAAATAAAGCATGTGGATAGTCTAGTGCTTTACTGGAAATGTTGAAAACGGCTGGTCTAACTGCATACAAGTTTCCTGAGGTAGACAGAGATTAGGGCTGGTCCAGAGGCTTCCTTAAACTAGTTATGTGATGCTTTCATTTATAAGTTAATTAGAACAAAGTGAATTTACTTAAATTATTAAAAAATGCATGAATGTTAACAGTGGAAATGAGTAACTGTATAGCTGCTATGGGAAATGCAATAGGAATTCTTTTGAAAAAAACAATATATGATCCATAATTTCACTATGGGGTATATACTCCAAAACATTAAAAACAGGAGCCTGGCCAGAAAGTGTAAATTTGTGTTCATAACTGCATTATTATCCACGGCTAAAAGGCAAAAACAACCTGCATATCCAATGACAGATGAAGGCAAAAGTAAAATCTATTATATGAATATAAATGGAACATTGCTCAGAATTTTAAAAGTAAAAAGTAGACATTTCTAATATAAACATCCTACAACATGGATGATCCTTGAGAACATTACACCAAGTGAAATAAGCCAAACATAAAACAACAAATACTGGGTAGTTCTATTATATGAAGTTTCTGAAAGAGTCAAATTTATGGAAGAAAAAAGTAGAGGCTTGAGGCAGTAGAAAAATATTGTTTCATTTTGTTTCTGTTTTGAGATGATGAAAAAGACAAATGATGGTAACAACTGTACAAGATGTGAAAGTGCTCAATATTTCTCAATGAAATATTAAAAACTGTTAAAACAATAGATTTCGATAGATATATTTTACCACAATTAAAAATGCTAAAAGATGAGGGAGGGAGGGACAGAAGAACAGAAGGACAGAGGATAGAGGGACAGAGGGTTGGAGGGACGGAGGGAGGGACAGGTATTAGAGAAACGGAATGAAAGAGTACAGGAGTGACTATTACATATCCAACACAAGAAAACCTGTAAGGTAAGAACAATTCCAAAACAAGAGGACTAACCCTTTCTCTTAACAGTATTTTTACTGATTTTACTAATCTTATTCTGCCATTGGGAAACGATTTTTAATGTGTAAGTCAAGAGCAGCCCAGCAAGTGTGGAATTTAGAGGACAGTAGGGATGAAGCAAAGGAAGGAACAGGAGGAGCTGGTATAACAAGTTGCCCATATAGGATGGTACTCTCCATGGGCTATGTGGAGAATGAAGTTTGTCAGGTATGCCTGTACTAATACAATGAGACAGAAATCTTAGGGAAAGGGTAGAGAGGATTTCAAAGAAGTGATGTTTTACTCGTCAACAAATACTGATTTGGGTTTTTTAATGAGTCAAGAACAATCCTATAGGTACTTGAAACATACTAGTGAATGAAATGACAAACGTGAACTAATTTAAACCTCCTGTTTTCAAAGAGCTTATGCTCTTGTGGTGAGGCGAGGGAAGAGAATGTACAGACACAAACATGTTAATGATGAGACATGTTATAGATCAGCAAGGATTATAAAAAGTCTTTCCAGCTAATGAGCAAGCATACACAGAGAGAAGACAGAGAGATGGCTGACAGGTAGACAAGTGAAAGGAGAGAGAAATGGAATGGAAGGTAGGGCGACTCATATGTAGGAAGGATAAGCATTACATGGGATCTAAAAATAATTTGGCATGGGTAGACTCAGGGTATAATAAAGGGGGTAGTTCCTAGAAACAAAGCTGAAGAGACAAACACATGCATGACAGTGAAAAACTTCTAATCAGCATTGAGAAATTCTTACTTTTTCTTAAAGGCCAGGAGAATCCCCTGAAAATAAATGCATGCATATGTAAGAAAAACAGATTGTATCTTAAAAAGCTGACTCTGGTGACTTTTATTTTTTGGGAATGATAATTGATATGTTTCCCATTAAGAACAAAGGAAAACCCTGGGCATTCTATTTAAAAATGAATAAATGATCAATGAATAAGTAGTAAGAACTATGAAATGAGGTGAGGGAAGCTGGAACACTGAGGCCTGAGGAATATAGTAGTGAGCTCCCAGGTTTTCTATTCATGTACCTCAGAATTGGACCTTAAAAGATGGCAACCTAGAAAAGTCAACACGTATAAGGAACACAGTCCCCCCAAATGCTGGTCTTCTTGACCAAAGAATCAAGACAGGACTGTCGGAGACTGTTAGCTAGGAAGAAGACAGTGCTTTGACACCGAGAAAGAGATAAGGGTCATGGGAAGAACTGAAAATTATTTTCCTGTGTTTTAGAGAGAACAGTAGCTAGATTTAAAAGGAATAATACTTTAGATACTTTTTAGTGGCTCTGAAAACAAATACAGTTTAATATAATGAACAGTTATCAAGACACCAGCAAGGTAAAAAGGTTGTAATGGTATTCAAGTAACTTAACAGCTAATAACCAGTCAAGGTCAATAATCAAGCCAGAGTCAGAGATGGATAAATGTGGGCTTCAACTATTCCTAACAGTGTGTGGGAAAGAACGAACAGAACATCATGAATGATCTCCTTGGATGGTTCAGAGAGGACATGCACAGAGCATATGGATCTTCTATTGGTTTAACCTTTGATGGCCCCAAGCAATTAACCAATAAAAAAGATATTACACCTGTCTTTGTCCAGTTTCTGCCATCGCCCTATAAAACACCTGGAAAAAGAAAATTCAACAACTTTTTCTATTCTTTGGTACTCTTCCCAACTCTTGGAAATTCATCTCACTTTTCCAGAATAAAGGAAAATAAAGGCTTGATAAAGGCTGTTGTCATATTGTTTATGCACAAGAATGATCTACCCTTAAATTCCATTAGGGTGAAACAACAAACTCAGAGTTACTACCCCAGCTTGGTCTTTGATGACCCTAAGTTTCTGACACCTTAGGTCTCTGCATCACATTAAGTGGGCCATGAAATGCTCCAAAATCATTAACAACAGATACATAAAACAAACAAAAAAAACTCTTAGAAAACTACTATTATATTTGACTTAAACATCACAGCAACCCACATGACATAGTGGTGCACACCTTTAATCCCAGCACTCAGGAGGCAGAGCCAGGCAGATCTCTGAAACTTCTGTATTCCTATGCTGACCCCTGTCAACCATGGGAGCTGAATTTTAATTTCCAACCTGAAGCTACAATGAGATACTAAAGCACACCAACAATGGTGACATTTTAAAACAATAACAACAATAACAAAAACAAAAACAACTGGTAAAGATTATGAGATTCCCAAAGTGTCAGTGGAGAACAAATTGGGAAGTATACTTCTGTTCCACCTGGCAATGAAGAGATGTTGGTGTGCCTAGGAACCACGACAACAACCAGCATGCAAGATATTCCTAAGGGTGCATTAGTGGTGCTCATATCTTACAGCAACCAACAGCTATATAATTAGACTTAAGGCCTGCTCAACAAGAGGGAAATCCTGTCTGTCTTAATAATGAATAATGTAACTAAATAGAAAACCAACAGGACTATAGAAAATCTCAAATATATTCTCCACCAATGGGATCTAATAAATATTTATAAAACAAACCATCTAGAATAGCAGGAATACACATTTATCACAAGTGCCCAGGGCATATAGGTTAAGATAACCATATCTTAGGCATAAAACAAAGAACTGAAATCATAAAGGATATTGCAAAACTGGTTAGAGAAATATAGAAGTTAATTCTTCAGACACTCAAGTAAATGACATAATTCTCGATTCGAATCAAAGTGAAAAAATTTAAAACTTTTGAGCAAAAATGAAAATACAACATACTGAAATTTTGTAGGGCACAGTAATGTCAATACTAAAAGAGAAATTTATAGCCCTCAATATATATGATTTGATACTTGATGTTTATATATGTGCTATTCTCTTGTCAGCAGCAGCCCTTTTCTTCTTCAAATATCACATCTACTTCCCACTCATACATACAATTTTCCAGTCAAATTCTAACACTAAATTAATTATGTTAGTAATCTTTGTTCTCTCTAGGTGGGTGTGTTTTCTCTGCATTCTCTAAGTACCTTTTTTCTACTTTTCTTAAAGCATCTTCACCTGTGTGGCAATGGTGACTTAAATATTTACTTTCCAGATCAAATTATGAACTCCATGAAACCAAAACTAATTTTTATTTACCTTTTCTTCAATGCCATATAATTCATAACACATAACATCAACAAGACTCAATAGACAGTTAAGCGTGAGTAAAAACCATTTCTTAAAATCTACTAAACTAATGATGAACTTCAGAACATTACCTGCTACTTGTTTCCTTAGTTTTTCAATATCTTCTTTAAGGTTTTTAATTTCTAAATCTTTGCTTGCTGTTAGTGGACCATCAACAGTTGAATACTGCAAAGCCTGAACAGTCTGTGTTGACTCTAAAAGAAAAAAAGAATTAAAGAATAAAAATCAGAGACTTAGATTTTTTAAAACTAATGTCAACATATCTCTACACATTTTTAAAAATAGTTTCACTGATCAGAACATCTACTCACTGGAAAAAAAACTGCTTAAGAACACATTAAAGCATATAGTTCCATTGCATCTGTTTAAGTTTGTAAGCAAGATATCCAAATCCATAGAGTTGAATGACTCAACTATCTATAAATGAGATTTGGGGCTTGAAGTATTATCGACCAACTATGACAAAAAATTAACTATTCAGACTTCTAAGATTTTTTTTCCTAGCAGAGACCATCATCTTAAGAGTAAAAAAAGTATTTCATATAACATGAAAAACTGAATAAGACATGAAGAAATGTTTAGATGTTACATAGTGTGTGGACATGGAGACCTTCTGGATTTTACATAGGAAATTAAAGGACCAGCTATAGGTGACTAGATTATCAATTTAGTTAAAACATTTGATAGAAATAGAGATCAATTTATCTTGAAGTTATATGCAGAAGATGAAATGTAAAAAGAAACGTGAACACTATAATAAGGCTTACTTCCCGGGTATAAGCAACAGACACAGAAGAACAATATATTTCATGAAATGAAATCATCCTTTGTCCTAAAACAGCTTTTCTGCTATTTAGTAAAGGGCTCCAAAATAAGGCCCCTCTTAGTGCAGTTCTTGGTGAATTAACACAAATCACACACATAGATAAAATATGTCATGACCCCGACATTTATGGTCACTAAAAAGCATTTCTTAGCCTGAATAAAAAGTATAAGATATACTACATCATACATCTGATCATAACTTGGGTATGTAAAAATATTTTTATTTAGGTCCAAAACACATTAAAATTGATCCTGTTGTATTTATTTGGAAAAGAATATTCACTGTTTTAGTTTATTTAAAAGACACTTAAATTCAGGACTTGGAAGACTGCTTAGTCAACACAGTTTGTTTTTCCCAAATACTGTAACTCATGTGTAACAACACTCTCTTAGAAAAAATTAAAGAACTCAGACATCAAAATCACACTAAATACTGGGGTATAGAAAGCCCTCATTTGTAATGAAATGGAACAGGAATGGCTATTGCTCTATTGTTCCTTTTGTAACCAGTAAAAATACACAAAATAATTTTGAAATATAAAATTAAGCACTTAAAAAATCTTGTCTGTGAAACCACTATGGACTTGTGAAAGCAAAGACCAAGTAAAATGAACCACAGAGGCGTAAGCCGTTTGAAGATGAAAGGCAGTCTCAGCAGCTCTAACCTACAGCTCTGTCCTGGTTGAAGCTTGACTTAAATTGAGGGATTTTCAACTTTTCTTTTTTGAAGGAGTGTTTTATGTGTGGGGGTACACATGTCATTGCACTCACACAGAAGAGAGAGAATAGTCGTCAATCGTCAGTTCTCTCCTTCTACCACAGGAGTTCCAAGGATTACATTTGAGTCGTTAGGCTTGTCAATAGGTGCCCTTTCCCACTAGACCATTTTGCTAGCTCCCTAAAATTGAGGACTATTATGCTGAGAAAAACCACCAAGTCTTCTAGAGAATGTGGGGCTAGGGACTAGGATGTTGAGAGAAGGCATTCTTGTCCTATTAGGATAGCCATGTATTTGCATCAAGTCAGGGACAGTCTGCTCACCAAGGTATTTATTTATTGTTTCCAGATTTGGAAATAGTAAGACAAGGATGCTGAAGACAAATCCCCCACAGTTAGGAGAAAGGGAGCCGACAAGGCCCCACCTAGTCCTCCTTTCACACCCGACATTAGAGTGGACTAAATTCAATAAAAACTGCTATCCAGTCTTGTCCAGACTCAATGACTGATTGGATGAAGACTGGGAAAACAATTTCTGAGGTAAAAATAGTATTAACTCAATTGTCTCTTATTTTCACTCATCTTAGTCATACAATTAAACTTACAAGGCATTTGGAACAGCAGGAGAATATGAGCAATAATCAAACAGAAAATATAGATAGCAGCAAGCTCACAGACAACTCAGATGCAGAAATCAACAGACACTTTGAATGAGGAACAAAACACGCACAAGAGAGAACAGAGGAAGCAAAGGCATCCTTACATAAATACAGCAAAAGCCTCTGAAAGAAAGCTGAGAATAAGGGAGCAAGAGAAATATCACTGATCAGAGTGAGAAAGGAGGGTGCAAAAAACTATGCAACATTGATTGCGGGGTTCTGTGAATCTAAGTAGGACAGGGAAAGATCAAAATCCCCGCAAAGGAGTGAACACATAAGAATCTTGGGGTGGGTGGGGCCGTCATGTTGTCACAGGACAGTAATGATGACACTGAAGACGTCTCACTGTTTGATGCAGAAGAGGAGACAACCAATAGACCAAGAAAATCTAAAATCAGACACCCAGTGGCATCCTTCTTCCATCTGTTCTTTAGTGCGGTATAGTCTATCTCCTGTGTGAGCTGCTCAGCAGCAGCTTCATTACCTGTATGGTGATGATTATCTTGTTGCTGTCATGTGACTTTTGGGCAGTGAAGAATGTCAACGGTAGACTGATGGTTGGCCTACGCTGGTGGAATCATATTGATGAGGATGGGAAGAGCCACTGGGTATTTGAGTCCAGAAAGTCAACTCCACAAGACAACAAAACTATTTCTGAAGCTGAGTCAAGAATCTTTTGGTTGGGACTCATCGCCTGTCCAATCCTGTGGGTGATCTTTGCCTTTAGTGTGCTCTTCTCCTTCAAAGTGAAGTGGCTGGCTGTGGTAATCATGGGTGTGGTGCTGCAAGGTGCCAACCTTTATGGTTATATCCGGTGTAAGGTGGGCAGTAAGAAGAACTTAACCAGCATGGCTACCTCATATCTTGGAAAGCAGTTCCTAAGGCAAAACACTGGGGATGGTCAGACATCGTCAGTGAAGATGGAGCCTATGTGCCATGGACCCTGGGGACAGTGGACAAGGTTCTTGATCTTCAAAACTCAGTCTGTGTTGCAGTGGGGTGTTGTGTTAATTTTCTCTCTTAAAGCATAATTTAAAAGAAGGAAACCTGGTTTTATCTTAAGCCGTATGGGGTTAGAAAGTTTGGTGTTGCTGGAGACAGAGTTTGCTGGAGGTGGCATGTGTGTCTAGACAGTCCTGTGACAGCAACATGTCCCAAGTTCGTGTGTCCGCCACCTGATGGATCTTTGCATTTTGATCCATAGAATGTAGGAAGAGGTCTTCAGTCTGTCCCGTCTCTGTTTGCAGAGTATTTCTGTATATTGTTCTCAAAGATAAGTTTTGATTTAGTGTAAGGGTGAACATGTTAGTTTATGAATGAATTAGAAAGTTATTAATTTTTTGTGGTTTTTCAAGACAGGGTTTCTTTGTGTTCTTTATGGTAAAATTCCTTATCTTAGACGTATATAAGCAAGTAAAAGCTAAATTAGGACAGTTGTGTTAACTTATTTCTAAAATTTTGTTTTTACTTGGTAATAAATCATTTATTCAAGGTCTGTTTGGTGTAAATGGGTATTTGTAGTTGTGTGGTGGATCCCCCCAGGGGTTTCTGCTGCTGTGTTTCTTTTGTGGCCACAATTCACTCTAGAACCATCTAAAATCTCTTAGTGGTCGGTGGGTTAATGAAATAATTGCCTTTTAATAAGAATATTATTCTTATGTAATAATGGGAGTAATTGTTTAAATACTTGGCATAATAAATGCCTATGAAACATTGTTAAAAAAAAGAATCTTGGGGTGTACTTTAGACCATCACAGAATGTGATGGTAACAGTGTATAAGGACTGGTCATATATGGTATGAAAAGTCACTAGAGTTTATGTCAGGGTGAGAAGGGTACTTTTTCCTGACAATTCCAATCTCCCAACCCCAGAGGTATTCTATTCCATACATTGACATACCTGTAGAAATAAACATCATTATAGAAATAAACATCATTGTGTTGTTTACTTTTGTGTAATATGTTTACATAAATGGCATTATACTCTTTTCTGCACTCATTTCTACAACACATTTTTTTTTTACCATTTACAAAAAGACTTCTGAAGGTAAAGCATTCCCTTATAATGTAGCTCAAAACACTGTAAGTTCAATTCAAATAAGCAAAATATTAAAGTATTTACCTTGAAGTTTTCTAGTAAGTTCAAGTTTTTCCTGTTCTAGTCGCTTAATTCTTCTTTCATAAGCTTCAGTTGCTAGGTTATTATCTAGAGTCCTCTGGACATTAACATCAAGATCCAGTGAGGTGGGACCTGCTGTGACTCTTAAGCAGCTCCGGTCAGAAAGAACACTGAATCAAAAAAAAAAAAAAAGTTGATTCATATTGCAATAAAGTTAGAAGAAAAAAAGAATTTTAAAATTCTTCCTGTAAGACACAGACTTGACTTTCTATAGTAAAACATCTAGAATCCTATAGAAGCACTATAATTTTTTTCTGAAAAATTACTTTAAGTTATTTGTAGAAATATTTTTAAATAAAAACTTCTATCACCAAACTATTTTTAAATTTAAAACTCCATAAATTATAAAACAAAGTTAGTGAAGGATTATTAGTAATTCAAAACAATTTGACAAGTTTACTGAAACAGTACTCAAAACAACCTGCATGTGTTCATTAATAGAATTTGAAATTCAAAACTTTAAAGTGAGGTGCTTCTCTGAATGCACACTAAAGATATAAAACAACAGGGATATAAATGATGGACATTCATCAGTGAATCGCCCCTAGACAAAGAACCATAGGCAACTAACGATAGCCAAGGGGGAGAAATTAGTCTCCCTGAGAAATGAGCTACCTGTTTATCTAAAACCAGGTAGTCAGCCCTGAAATCATATACACACAACACTGAATGGACTCAGAATGGGCGTGTGTGTGTGTGTGTGTGTGTATAAAGCAATAATCATCAAAGAAAAAGAGGCCATCAATTTGGGAGGGAGGGGAGGCAACATGAGAGGAGTTGGAGGGAGTGGACAGGGGAGGAATTGGAAGAAGGAAAGGGAGAGCATAATGATGTAATTGTATTTTAATGTAAAAAGTTTTTAGATTGACAAAATTCATTACCAATCATTTAAATTCTAGCAACAGGGATACAAATGAAAGAACATAAAATACCCAGTACATTAGAAAGTATTAACTGCTAAGAAGAAGACAGAAATTTAGATGGAGTAATCAGAAAAGCTGTGCTTATGCAGGTAGCTAAGGAAAGTCAATGTAAAGCACCAGTCAAGGAAGTCATCAAGATGAAGACCAGTCCAGGACAGAAGCCTGAGCATCCCAAGACAAGGCTCTTGGGCCTTAAGGAGGCCTGTGTAGAAGGAACTTGGCAAACAACTGGATGAATATGAAAGAGAAGATGACAGAGACAGTTGGTTTATTCTTAGGATACAAAGAAACAGGAACTGGGGAGCAGAGGGAAATGGCCATGAACAGGGAAAACAAGCTGGCTTATCTTTTCCAACAGGGCAATTTTGATAGATGTAGGAAATATAAGGAGTTATGAACATATTACTTAGGCAGTTAAGACATGTTTTAAGTAGAAGGTAAGGAGCTCTCATGTTATTAGGAAGTATGTAGGGGAAGTTCCATGGCTGAGCCCTAGAACACTTGGATACTCAGAAATTGGGGAGAGAAGGGCTTGTTTGGAGACTGAGAAATGGACACAAAGTTAAGTGTTTTCATATGGAGCAGTGGCAAAGGTAACAAAATGTCAACTAAGACTGGGACTAGAAGTAATCACTACACCTGTTAACACACGAGCCAACAGTGGTGCTGGTAAAAGCAGTTTGCATGAAGAGACTGGGCACAACCTGAAATGAGTGCATTCAAGAAAGATTAGTATAAAAAAAGAACAGTTAAGAGAAGTAATTTTGTTACACACCAGAGAAATAATTGGTATCAGGTACGAGATCCAGAAAGGCTTTATATTTTAAGATGGAAGAAATAATTACATGTCTGGTAACATGGCTGGCAGAATGTAAAGATGTGGGTGGCACATAAACGAGAAAAAAATGTATGACATGAAAGTGAACAATACATTAAGCCAAGCAGGAGGCAATGGAAGGAGCCAGCCCTAGCCAAGCATCTACATGGTCCATCCTTGGAAGGAAGAGCTTGTGAGTCTGGGGGGACAGATAGAAAACACTGGCAGGAACTTGCAGTTGTCTGCAGCTGGTAGCAATTATCAGGGATGGAGGAAGCAAGATCATCAGCTGACCAATATTTGCAAGAATGAAGTATAAAATGGTTACCTTAGTATGTACAGGGCAGAACAAACTAAGGCGATTCAGTGTTTATCACATAGGATAGAGTACTTAGACTTAGATAACCCTTAAGGTAAAGTTAGCTTGGTTGCTAAGAACCATCTGTCTGCTCCAGCCACTTTGAACTGCTTACATTTTAGATAAAGAATATTCTCTCAACAAAGAAAGTACAGCAGCTGAGAGATAAGGGACTGTCATGCACACAGGAAATGATTACTGAAATTCTTATGGGACATGGAAGAGGAATATTAGGACAGAAACGGGGTGAGGAGTAAAGCGTGGTATGAACAATGAGTTGGAAATTTTGGTGCTTGACATATACCAAATATTCATTAAGTGTCTTGGTGCTGGTTCTTGCCCTCTTCCCAATGCATTCGACTCTTGTGCTACTTGTCCTCATCATTTCCTCCAAATAGTTGGTTCTTGGGTAGTTTTTTCACATTAAATCCAGCTCCAAAACACCATTACAACCATATATATATAAAATTTTCAAACTTCAATTTACTTTTTTATAAATTACCCACGTTATCTTAATTTTTGAAACTTACCAGCTACTAGTATATGTAAAACCAACAAATGGTAGATGATGGCCAGAAAATGCAGTATGTGTTGGTGGAGGCATTGTTTCCTAAGAAAAAATAAAAAGAATATCAATTTGGTGAGACATCTAAAGTTATTACTGATAGGTTGGACTATAACTGTCAATGAGGATATGCAACCATTCAATTTAGAGACAGTGGTAAATTTGGTAAAGTGTTCAGTGATACAAAATATAGACTATAAGTACTACTACTGGAAAACTCAAACAAATAAAGGTTAAAAGCCTAACAAAGAATAAAATTATAGTCATTATTCATGCATTCTACATCTGAAAATTTGTCTAGCTTTTTTTTTTTCAGAGACAAGGCTTCACTGGGTAGCCCACACTGGCCTCAAACTCGTGATTTTTCTATGTCTGCCTCCCAAGGAGTGAAATTATAGGCCTGTTTCATCACACACAGTTTAAAATGAAAATTTATTTGCAAGTGGAAAATCAGTATCCTCAGGGCTTATATGGAGAGTAGAGGATGTGCACGGTCCTTTGCTCCTCCTGCAGAGACTGGATGTGGAATGCTCCTATTTTCTCACACTGGAAGCAAATGTCCTTGGCACACTCTATAAACATTTTTTATGCCTTTTATGATAGTATCTGTGTAAAATAGCTCCCAGAAGTTCTGTCTGATAACTGCTTTTATTTTTCTTAAAATTTCAATACAAAGTCTTGCTGTACAGCCCAAGCTAAGCCTGAACTCATCCTTTCCCATCAGACTTCCCATCAGAACACTAGGATTATAGGTGTATACCACACTGGCTGCCATCTCATGTCACAGTGTAAAAAGGAAATCATGTGCCTTTATAGAGAAACAACATGTGTTAGAGAAACTGTTTTAGGAGTAAGTTTTAGTGCTGTTAGATATGAGTTCAGTGTTAATGAATCAACTGTGTATATTACTATATAACATATCTTTCAATAGAGTACATCTAAAAGGCTTTATATTCAAAGTTGTTGAAAATGTGACCTACATTAACATAAGGTTAACTTTATGTTTCTTTAATTTTTGGTTATTATAATATAATTACATTTCTCCCTTCCCTTTCCTGTCCCAACCCCTCTCATATACCTGCTCCCTACTCTCCTTCGAACTCATTAATCTTTTATTTATACAGAGCAATGGTCAACATCAACTAACTTGGTGTTCACCATAACTTTATAAAATACAACCAGTGTGAATAATTAAAATCAACTCTAAATACACTTAACTTGGAATGACTCAGAATTTCTGTCAACTGTGAATATAATTTAAAAACTGGGAAGAAAATCCATCTATTTCTTCTTGTGTAGTTTAAACAGTTTAACAGCTCATATTCATCTTAAACATAGTAATTAACAGTAAAAGGTGACATAAAATTAATATAAAATTTAGTACTGAACTAAAACCAGATATAAAATTACTGAATAAATTGGCAGCTTAAGATAAGAAGGCTAGAAAAGAAATCCAAAATTTTAGGTTCTTATTTTCTTACATTTGAATCTACATAACCTAGTGATTCAGAGCAAGATCAACACAATATGATAGCCTTCCTACAGTCCACGAGCTGAAAGGAGAAAACTATTTGGCTCAGGCAGAGACACAAACTCAGGTAAGGAAGGCTACAGACTGACTTTCCACATTTATTTCCTACCCAGCTGGCTATTTTAGTGGCAACAATATGGGTGTTGGGTTTGAGCCTTCCAAATAAAGTTTGCCTGCCTGGCAGTAAAGTGTCAGCTTTTGTTCAATGTGTAAGTACAACCAAACAGTTGATGGGGTAAAAGGTAGGTGCTGTGGGATAATGCTCTTGTACATTGTAAAGATTTGTCACTCATATCAGTTTCATAAAAAGATGACTGGCCAGTGGCCAGGGCAGGAAGTATACGTGGGGCAACAAGACTAAGAGAATTCTGGGAAGAGGAAAGACAGAGAGTTAGTCACCAGTCAGACCCAGGGGAAGCAAGATGAAAATGCCTTACTGAAAAAAGATACCAAGTCACATGGCTAAACATAGACAAGAATTATGGGTTAATTTAAGTTGTAAAAGCTAGTTAGTAATAAGCATGAGCTAACAGACCAAACAGTTTACAATTAATATAAGCCTCTGTGTGTTTATTTGGGACTGAATGGCTGCGGGACAGAAATTTCTGTTTATAAGGCGGGGTGGAGCATGTATGGTTTCAAATAAAGTTCAGTAGTTTTTGGTGAATAAATACTTCATTATTTCCTTTTGGTTATAGTAAGCCCTTACATGTGTTGCCATTTGTTTCCAGTTTCATGGTTGGTTTTAGGGAGGGGTTTGTCATCTTCTTCACTTTGAAATCATGAAATACACTTTTTAAGGTGTCTAATCTTGTATTTTTAGTAAACATATGACACAATTGCTAAACAACAGGTCTTTGAATTTTGCTTTTAGTCATGGTAACTACACTGAATTTAATTAAGTCTCTTAATTTTTTTGATACATGACAGACTAAGCACTGGAACTTATAACTACTGTGTGGCTGATAAGAGAAAAATAGTCCTGGCACCAAATTAATAAATAAAATGTTACTTTATAACCACCCTTAAAAGAACAAGAAGGAAAGAACATCTTCATAATGTCATACTTACAGAATTTTTTAAACAGTCATCATCCACATCAAAATTCGATGTATCTGTTGGGCTACTAACTTCTGGAATATAAGGTGCTTCACAGTTTCGAATATTATCCCAATCAATTCCACTGAAAAATGGATGTTTCTTAAAGTCTTCTATTCCATTTTGGCCAAGTCGATGTTCTCTACTACAAATGAGTCTTCGAATAAGATCCTTTGCACTTTCAGACACATCAGTCACTTGGGGTGGAAACTGAAATCTCTCCTATACATACAACAATATAAGTTATAAATACAAATCAGCAGTCTTCTTACAAAATGGTGGTAAACTTGGTTAAATCCATTTCCTTTGGAAAAACAACTAGGGTTTGATGACACAGAGCATTGATACTGTGGGGAGATATAGGGATGATGAGAAATAAATCCTTTTCCTAAAAGAATTTTTAATTCTTTAAGTGACTTCATGATGGATGAACTACAAAGAGGTCAGATGCAATAGGATCTTAAACTGATGTTAAAATGAGATGGATCTGATTTAAAGTAGCAGAATTTAACTCAATAGTTCAAAAGAATGTAGGTTACTGAAATGTTCAGGTACAATATAAAATATCAGTTAATCATTAAACACTTAAAATTTTTATATGTTTTGGGGTTTGACCTGTATGTCATTGTGAGGGAGTCGGATCCACTGGAACTTGAGTTACAGGCAGCTGTGAGCTGCCATGTGGGTGCTGGGAATTGAATCCGGGTCCTCTAGAGGAGCAGCCAATGCTCTTAACCACTGAGTCATCTCTCTGGCCCAAAACACTTAAAAATTTACCATGTATCTGACACTATTCAAAGTGATTTACTTATTTAACCATTTAATCCTCACAATAATTACACTGGGTAGGAACTATTAGGATGACAGTCTTGTAAAAGAGGAAGCTAAGACACAGTCATCTTCTCAACATCATCCAACTAATAATTGGATCTTGACCTTAACTCTCTCCAGACCAGTGCTGTTAAGCAGCATGCTACACTGCAGTGACTTCCTTCTGGATGGTGCACATGCACTGACAACCTTCAACTTCTCCTGTCTTTCAGTTCTTCACCACTACTTACTGCTCCATGCTGGCAGCTCGGTGGAAGACACAAAGTCTATAAAATTGATTTGTATGCATAAAGCACCAGAACCAACTAAAAAGGACAGATTATCTATTCTTCTGGGAACATTCAGATTCATACTAAGGACGTTTGCAACTGTTCACAATCTTCTGAAGTTGGACAGTTTGAATAAACTGCACTGTCTATTTTGTTTCACGTGGTGCTGTATGACTGGAGTTCTGGGCTCTTGTTCCTGCAGTTTATCTGGATTGTAGTCAGTGTCTTGTGCACATTAACACTGGAGCAGACATTCTACATACACACCTTTGTTCTAGATATTTCCACCAGGTAGACGTCTAGACCCAACCTTTGCTCTGTCAAAAGCTCTAATTTTAAGGCTCAAGATGTATACCTGTTAACTTTGGGACAAAAAGTTACAATTTGTAGCCCTGTCAGAATCTGAGGAGTACCCATGATGCTGCATTAGAGTACAGAATACAATTTTGCATGTTGTCTTTGCCAGTTTGACAGAAGAATTTCAGTAAAACTGTGATTGTTGTGTGTCTGTCCATGGTTGGGTGTGCATGTGTACATAAGTGCCAAGCTGTCCATGTGAAGACCAAAGGACAACTCTGTGGAGTCATTTCTCTCCTTCCATCTTTTCATGCATTTCAGGAATTGAACTCAGGTCTCCAGGCTTGCAAGCAAGCACCTTAGCCTCAGAGTCATCTTGCTGGCTCCAAAGGAGTTCAATTTTTATCTTTATTCACACCTAATTTATTACTAATAATGCTTATAAATTTTATATGCATGCTTGTCATAATTGTATATAGTAAAAACTAATAAAAACCAACTACTTTTGAATTTTCTTACTCAGCTATAGAGACCAATTTTTCTATTTAGGAGCATTTCTAAACAAAATACGTGGAAAACTTAAAACTAATTATTTTATAGATATTGATTACTAACAATTATCTCTACTAAGCAAAAGAATGACTTTTCATTGTTTTGAAAAAAGTACTTTCTCTTTAATATCACATTACATCAACTTAATGTATGTATTTATTGTAAAAACTCTTAAAAAGTAAATATACTAACTTTGTGATTCATGATTTTTCCATATGTCTCCACCAGAGATTCAGCATAGAATGGTGTTTCTCCGTAAAGCATCTCATACATACAGACCCCCAGAGACCACCAGTCACACTCAGGTCCATATCTGCCTTTTCCATCCTCCATAGCTTGAAGGATTTCAGGAGAAATATAATCTGGAGTTCCAACTGCCACTGAAGACTGGACCTGAAGAAGATCATATTGATTAGTTATTGTACATTAAGTTCTTAGTTGCACTGGACATGATGGTACACACCTTAAATATTAGGACTGAGATGGCTCTCTATGAGTTTGTGGCCAGCCTGTCTACAAGTTCCAGGCTAGCCAAGGATATTATAATAGACTTTGTGTCAAAAATAAAACCAAACAACAACAACAAAAAAAAACTTGTTTGGAAAAATTATAAAAGGGAAGGAAAGTAGAGACTTTAAAACCAAAATTCTTAATTTTAAAAAGTTGAAAATCTAATTACAGCAAGGTAGATAGATGAAAATTAAATAAATGATCATTTTATGTTTAGTATCTGGAAGAACTAGCTATACTATTTTACACTAATAGTGCCCAGGGCTCTCAATCATCCACACCCTAGACAACACTTGCTGTTTTTTGGTTTGGCAGCAGCTATCCCACCGGACAGAAGATGCTATTATGGTGGGATCACAGGCTTTCTGATTTATTTCTCTAATGACAGGTTTTATGGAGCATCTTTTCATATGCTTATTCCTCATCTGTAAATTTTTTTTTGGGAAAATTCTCTTATTCTTCACTGAGGCTGTTTTCCTGTTGTTGAGCTTGGGTACAAAAAGCTCCTGGAGAAAAATTCACCTTACACTGAGCCTTCCACAAGAGTGATTAACTTCAGTGCCAGAGGGGAAGTTAGAATGCTGCAGGCTAGAACTTAATTAGAATCTGTACCTGTCCTTACATATTCCTAGCACACAATCAGGTAAGTGAGCTGCAGATACTGCTCAGTTCCTTCTGCCCACTGTGTCATCTGATGCACACAAGTTTTTGAGGAGGATAGAATTTACCATTATGGGGTGGAGGGGTTGTGATTCTGTGTTATCCTCATGAAATTTGCCAAATGCAGTCATAAATATTGTCCCTTATATTTTCTAAGAGGGTTTTAGTTTTTACAAAGTTCTTTGAACTATTCTGAATTAATTTCTATGGTATAAAGTAAAGTAAGTTGATGGTTTTGATTGGGAATGTAAGGAAAATGACTAATTCTCTACTCAAGTGAACTATCAATGTTTTAAAAATGCTAAAGAGAGGCATTAAAATATTTAAACCAGAGTAGCACATGTCTTTAATGCCAGCATCTGGGAGGCACAGGCAAGGGGATCTCTGTGAGTTCAAGACCAGCCTGGTCTACATAGTGAGTTCCAGGACAGGAAGAGCTACATAGTGAGATCCTGTCTCAAAAAATAAAATAAGATAAGATAAGGTATGTTAACTTCCAAGGATAAAGAGAGTAAGAAAGATAAAATCAACTGGACAGAAGGTAGCAGGAAACAAAAACAGGAAAACAAAGTACTCATGCAAATAACAAGCAAAACCTACAGAAATAGCACAAAGGTCTACACTAAGTCACAAGATCCAAGAGTGGATTAAAGCACCTGTCAAAGGACAGAGAGTTAACACTGAAAAACAAATAAAACCAAATGCATAAACGAGAGAAAAAGCAGCCAAATAATTTATTTAAGTAAAATAAACAAAACGGAAGCACGTAAGTTGAAAGTGGTGAGATAAAAGATGAACTATATATATTAAACAGTAGAAATTTAAAGCAGTAATAAAAGTATTAGCCAAATTAAAATTATTTTAGTTCATCAATATAATTACAAAAGAAACTATCCTGCAAAATTTAGTGATTTCAAATAATACATTACAAAGGAGATGTATAAAGTACTGATAATTATGAAGGAAAAATGAACAAATCTACTACTGTCATAAGGATTTTAAAAATAATGGATAATAGAGAAAACCCGTAAGAATATAAAACATGAATACAAAACCAGCTCAATATTATGGACATGTATAGAACCTTTAGTTTTAGTAAAGTTGGAGAAAATGTATTCTTTTCAAACAAATATGGAATACACAAAAAGTTGTCTGTTACAAAATTATAAAGTAAATTTCAACAAATGAAAAAAGTGCAAGCCATAATATAAAATAGGACTATTTTCTGACAAAGTAAAACTAGAAGGATATCACCAAATTAACTAATAGGATACTTCGAATAAACAGTAAAAGGTTATCTCAGCTAGGCCTGGTGGCACAGGCTAGGTAATTCCAGCTACTCAGGAGGCTGAGGATGGAGGATCACAAGTTCTAAGCCAGCCAGCATAGCTCAGTTAAGACCTCAGAAGCGCAGTGCTTGCTTAGTTATGCAAGAGGCTCTGGTTTGAGGATTAATACCTATTACTCTGTCCCACCAAAGGCATATTAACTCAACAAAACCCTGGAACAGCATAAAACCAGACTTTTAAACATTAAACAATTTGAATGAAAATCAATCAGCATAAGACTACCTGTAACCCAAAGAAAAGAAAGCAGTTCTAAACTGCATAAGAAATAGGCAATGGCTGTACTACACAATGGTTCAAGATCCAAAATGAGTAAAGGTGGGGTGGTATAGAAGGCTCTTCTGTCTATGTGTTGCTTTCATTGGTTAAATAAAGAAACTGCCTTGGCCTTCTGATAGGGCAGCACTTAGGTAGGCGGAGCAGACACAACTGAATGCTGGAAAGGGGGACACTGAGCCGCCATGGAGCTGCCAGGTCAGACATGCTGAATCTTTCCCGGTAAGCCACGACCTTGTGGTGACATACAGATTATTAGAAATGGGTTTAATCAAGATGTGAGAGTTAGCCAATAAGTGGCTAGAGCTAATGGGCCAGGCAGTGATTTAATTAATAGAATTTCTGTGTGATGATTTCGGGGGTTAAGCTAGTCGGGCAGTGGGGCACAGGTATGCTGTTGGCTATGTAATGCCCTCATTTGGCAGGACCACTTTCAAGCTCTGGTTGGCCTTATCAGGGCTTGGTTTTAGACTAAAACATTCCAGTAGATACAAAATGTTACAATTAATGGTCAAAACTCATGGGCCTGGTTCACCTCCTACAGCACAGCTTGACTCTCTGGTCTGCTATTCCGTGTCCCTGTGGGTATCATTCATCTATGAATCAACAGTGCAATGTGCGGATAGTCCAGCCTTTCTGATTAATTTGGGGAACTTAGGCCTGCCTTTACACAGAGCCAGTATCAACTCTTTCAGTTCCCAGCAGCTAAAGCTACTCAATTGTGGTGCCTTTACCCAAGATCTGAAAAAAGTTATGCTATGCTCTAACTCTGGCCATGTCAGAAGAGTCAGGAATGCTGGGAAGTCAGGAGTCTGGCACATCTCAAGAGTTTCTTTCTGTTAGGAATAACTATAACATGCCAACGCTATCCACTGTCTTAAAAAGCTGTTTTAAATAATGTGTTTAGTAACATAGTCATTTATAGTAGGAAGGATAATTCAATACCAATTATTCCTTTCAATATGGCCAAATTCATAAATCACATAATGCATTTTCAAAATCACCTAAAGATAATTTTTCAGAGTCAAATAACTAGTCAAGAATAATGATGACACATTCATGGCTCTGGAATTTATTATACTAAAATGTTTTCCAAAAAAAACCTGCCAATTAAATTAATATACATGTGAGCCTCTGCAATAGACAAGAAAATTAAATAAATTTTTTAAGCAGTGTGGTTGAGAAGATAGTTCAGTGGGTAGAGCACTTGCCATGCAAATGTGAGGATCGAGTTTGAGTCTCCAGGACCCATGTGTGGTGGCCTGAAAGAAAAGAGCCCCCAAAGGGAGTAGCACTATTAAGAGGTGTGGCCTTATTGGAAGACGTGTGACACTGGGGAGGTGGGCTTTGAGGTCCGATATATGTTCAAACTACATCCAGTGAGAGACTACTTCCTCTTGCCTGCAAGTCAAATTGTAGGGCACTTGGCTACTTCTCCAGCACCATTTTACCTGCATGCTATCATGCCATACCATGATGATAATGGACAAAACCTCAGAAAACGTTAAGCAACCACAATTCAATGTTTTTCATTTATAAATGTTACCATGGTCATGGTGTCTCTTCAAAGCGACAGAAACCCTACGACACCACGCAAAGTCATACATGATACAACATATCTATAATCCCAATCTTCTACTGCAATATGGGAGGCAGAGGCAGAAAAACTCCCAGAAGCTATAGACCAGTCAACCTGATATATACAGTGGTGGACAAGAGACTCTGTCTTAAACAAGGAGGGGAATGGGGACCTAGTTGTTCTTCGGCCTCCACATACATCCACATTACATACCCCAAAATAAGCACACACACATACATGTGTACTCACATAAAAAGTAACAAAATCTGAAAATATACACTTTTAATTGAACAAGAACTTAATGATTTCGTCAGTAAAAGTCAAGCAAACGGGAACACAAAACTAATGCTACCTAGTCTTCACTCAAAAAGAACACTATCTCTCAGAACAACTACATCATTAGAAAAAAGTACAAATGAAGATGGAGTTGTATTTTATTTTCTATATGAAACTTACAATCTTTATCACTCTATAAACTTAGGAAAGTTTCAAGTATAATAGGTATTAGCTAAAAAAGAAACCACAAGGCTCTTAAAGCGCCATTCTCAAGCTCACTATTACAAGCAGGTTAAGATGGCTCTAAGCAAGTGTGGCCAATGCTTTGTGAAAGGAGGTGGAGCAAAGACAAATGGATGACTGGGTGGCAGACAGTGTAAGCACAGCGTCTCTAAACAGAGAAAGAAGACATGACAAGGAAAATGTCTATCAATAGAATAACTCATATTTATTTACCGTTCCATCTTCCATCAGCTTCAGACAAGAACCAAAATCTGCTAAACGAATATGTCCATTCATATCCATCAATATATTGTCAGGTTTAATGTCTCTGAAAAAACAAATATATTTACATTTTAGTTGAAAATAATCAGAAAGGATTTTTACATGAAAAATCTTCAATTGCTTTAAAAAATACTTTAAGAAAAATATCTTTCAGTTTATTTATATGATAGATTACATTGATAGATTTTCATATGTTGAACCAGCCCTGCATCTATCTATCTACTTGATCATAATGGATGGTTTTTTTTGATGTGTTCTTGGATTCAGTTTGCCAGTATTTTATTGAGAATTTTTGCATCGATGTTCATGAGTGAGATTGGTCTGTAATTCTCTTTCTTGGTTGAGTCTTTGTGTGGTTTTGGTATCAGGGTAACTGTAGCTTCATAAAAAGAGTTTGGCAATGACCCTTCTGCTTCTATTATGTGGAACATATTGAGGAGAATAGGTATTAGCTCTTCTTGGAAGTTCTGGTAGAATTCTGCACTAAAACCATCTGGCCCTGGGCTTTTTTTGGTTGGGAGGTTTTTGATGACAGCTTCTATTTCCTCGTGACTTATAGGCTTATTTAAATTGCTCACCTGGTGGTCTTCGTGAATCTTGCATATATTAACTTAAAAGATAAGAAAGTGAATTTAGGAATCATAGTCTTTATGTCTAAATTATATGAGAAAAATGGCAGATAATTATGTTAAAACAAAATTAAAATATTGAGAATTGTTTTCAAAAAAAAGAAAAATATCTGTTTTACAGGTTCCGTCCTAGCTGTGATTCATATTAACACTTTCTAAAGCATCTATCATCTCCAAAATTCCTGGAAATAAAAAGTACTTTGGTAATTTTCATTCTGGAAAGGATACTTTTGGGGATGAAAGCATTCTCTATTGAGAAGGTTGTCACACTGGCATGTCACCTTACACTTTAGTGCCTATGCTTTTAAAAATGCAGGGGAAAGTAAGAGCCTCCTACAGATATGATAATGGAACCCTGTGAGGGGGATTTACATTATAGATTTCATTTCATTAAACATCTTTAGCTTACCCACATAACTTCTTTCTCCTAGAATGTATTACAGTGGTTTTGATTTTTCTAATAAAATATATATTTTATCCACTTCTCAAATTAGAATGTAGTTGATCACTTCTGAAATCTATATGTTGTATTAGCAGTTCCAGGTCTAATATTGCTTTCTTGTATCTTTGTTATTTTTGCCATTGTTGTTTGGTTGGTTTACACTTTGAGGCACAATTTCACTTTGAAGCCTAGGCTAACCTCAGCTCACTATATTGCCCAGACTAGTACTGAACTACAGGCAATTCACTTGCTGTGGTCTCTAGAGTGTTGAAATTATAGGTGTGAACTACCACACACAGCTTCTCCTGCATTTTTTTGTAAGATTAAAACTAAAAAAACCTGGTTAGAGTTTTGCATTCCATATAGCACCCTAAGTGTTTGCTATCTCTCCAAAGCTGCCCAGGAGGGTACAGTCATTTACCGTATTTACAGACGAAGAAGTTCAGCCACCCTGAGCTTAAACTCAAGGCCACTGCCAGGGTTTACAGCCAGGCAGTCTTGCCTTCAGACCCCATATTTTATACTACTATCCACATTCAAACTAGATATCTGTCTTTAGTGCCAATTTACTAGAGACTAAACTAGTAACTTTTAATGAGGTATTTATGTTTTTATTGATTTCTAAAATAATAACATTTGCCTATTGCTCTTCCCTTATTTCTGTATTTTTTCATCCATTTTAAATAACTTAATTTACCTTTTTCTTCTCTGTAATTCAAGTTAATTTTACTTTCTTTCCCAGCTTTCTGAGTTAAGACACAATTCATTTCTCACCTCATTCCTTTACCAACGTTTTCGTTTAAGGTTAGAGATTTTCTTTTACTGCAGCATTTTCTGGAGCTGTATCCCACAAGTTTTAATATGGAGCACTTTTGTTTCCTCTTCATTATAAATATTTTACAATTTCCACTGTGATCTCTCTGAGCTACAGCTTACAAAGAAGACATCTTAGAACTAACTGCCTATTATTAGCACTCTGGAGAATCAGAAGTTTAAGGCCAACCTGGGCTACAGGAAATAAGAGCAATCATTAGGCAAGGCTCCACTGACATCTCAGAAAGGGAATGTCTCAATTCATAATTCTCCATTCACCTTCAGGGTCCCCAGTGTTACTGGTTAGTTAACAGTTCTCTCCCTTCTCTACAGGAAAGAGCTATGAAGCACCCAGCACATATACTTTCCTCCCCACTGAGCTGCAGTACCCAGTACAGAATGTTGTATAGAATAGTTGCTATGTCAATAATTTCATTAATTCATGAATGGCCTGCAACTAGACATCCCAGAAGTTGAGACGCTACTTATGATGACAATAAATAGCACTTTCTTTCAGTAGCTAAAGTCAAAGCTTGGAACTGAATAGAACAGAATCTATTCTGTTTTTTTCTGAATGAAGCAATTTTAGTAAGAGTTAGTGATTTTATATAACTCTATCATTGTGTCTGCCAGAATTTCCTTATATCCCTATTAATGGTATTATATCCCTACTAATGGTAACACTGATACAGCAATCTTCACCAAGAAAAGATTGTAATCAGTGTTCTCATAATGCAAACTAGTCACATTCCATATTATTTCCTTATGATAAATTCATAGGTGATTTGGATAAGAACAGATGGGTAAACATACATCAATCTTTTGAGCAAAACAAACAAGCAAATAAACATTATCATTGCCAGGAGAAAAAAAATATAATTATGGTATCACAACTTAGTCAACAGTGAAAGAGTACATGACTTCTCATTTTGTGATAACCATAGGAGTAACAATCACTTTAACCTTTGTCAACCTCATAATTAAAACACAAAGTGATTACTTTGATTACTTGCAAAAATTAGTATTTTATTTATACTTGTAATTAGTATATTGCTTCCTTTATTAATTTATTTGTAGCCATTAATTAACCTATCACTTATATATTAAAGTTTTCAACTGCCCCATGTTTTGAAAATACTGACACATTCCTTTCGATCATAACCTCCTAACAAATTATTTTCACATTTCTCAATATACCTTGTTTCTATTTTCCTCTAGTCTTTGTTTGATTCTGTTAGTTACTCCTTCACTTATTTACCCTCAGAAACAATTCCAAGAATAAAGAGCAAGTAAGACTGAACATCTTGATATAAAGCTATAAAATAAGTCGCTTCCCATGAAGCCATGACTTTCTTCCTGAGGAAAGAGGATGTGATGCCAATGAGGACTAGGTCCAGGTCTGCTGCCTGGGATATCAGGTCTATTCCATGAATTTTGTGCGTTAATTTTTCTTTAAAAAAAATTAAGCCACAAATTCCAGTTTTCCTACTTAATGTAATTTCTAGCCATAGAGTACTAGGGCATTTGACAAGATGATGGAAACTAAATATAAAGGGAAAGAAGAAACAACTGTTGGTGTCATACACCTGGGACGTTCCATAAGCCTCCTCAGCTCTAAGACAGCATCACAGAAGCACAGCTGCTGCATGTGTTAAGGGACTGAGCCACAAACTTGAGTATTCCTGTCTCTACAACACTCCACCAAAGGGGTCCATAAAGTATTCCTGTCTCTACAACACTCCACCAAAGGGGTCCATTTGTCTTCCAGACATGACATATAATTTGATTTACAAGAATACTTGAAATGTGATTATCTAGTACTTGGTGCATATGGAAGGAAGGAAAATAGAATAAATGTTATTAGCAAAAAATGTAAAAGCTAGAGGCAGTTATACAACTAGACTATTTTTTTTTTTAGCTCACAGAGCCCTAGATTCTAACCCCAGCACTCAAAATAACTACACACACACACACAAAAAATGAGTGAATTAATTCAGTGTTTTGGTCTCAAGCTATGGATCAGCAATAGAAACCCCTGGGTCTATCCCTGGAACAAAAAAAAAAAAAAAAATCAGGCAACCAGATTCTATTTCAAAAACTCTCAACTAATTAACAAAATACAAAAGCTCTAAAATGATCAGAATAACTTCATATTTTAATCCCAAATTAATAAATAATTTTCTTGTATTAAACATATGCTAGGAGCAGACTGACTAAAATGCGAGGGGAAGCATGAAGGATGAGATTAAAACCACTACAGGTGACTAAATAAAACATTCCACAAGAATCAACTAAACAATTCCAACATGAGTAACAGTGGTAATACTACATATTATATACAAATAGAAAACAGAAATCTCTTCCCCTCTCATCCTTGAATCCCCTTGCCTCTACCATTAAAAATCTTCATGGGTAGTTAAGATACATTCTTCCCTATGTCCCCCCCACACTACTAAAAATAGAAAAAAAAAGCTACAACAATTAACAGGCAAAAACTCAAAAGTGAATGTGAGAAAAGACCGAACAAGATGAAAGAGAGACCTTGGAACATTCAGCCCTAAATGGGATATTTCCATCAAATCCCTCTCTTCAGGATTCAGGGAACCTGGCAGAAGAGGAGGCAGAAAAAGTGTAAGAGCCAGAGGGGATGGAGGACACCAGGAAAACAAGCCCCTCTAAATCAGAGGTCATGACCTCTTGGGGGGGGAGTGTCAAATGACCTTTTCACAGGGATCACCTAAGACCACTGGAAAACACAGATATTTACATTATAATTCATAATAGCAGCAAAATTACAGTTATGAAGTAGCAACAAAATAATTTCATGGTTGGGAGTCAGCACAACATGAGGAACTGTATTAAAGGTGTGTGTTAGGAAGGGTGAGAAACGCTGCTCTAAACCAACATGATCAAAGCTCACATGAAATCACAGAGACTGAAGCAGCATGCACAAGGCCTGCACCAGGTCCTTTGGTTATATACTAAGGCTTCCAAATTAGTGTTTTTATCAGATTCCTGAATGTGTAAACAAATGTGTCTGTTTCTTGTGCCTTTTCTTGAGATTTTTTTCTTTGTTTGTTTATTTTGTCCAAATCCAATGTGTTAGTTTTTGTTTTACCTTATTGCATTTTATTTTATTACCATCCCTTTAAAAGACTGCTTTCTAAGGAGAAAAAGAAAGAGAGTGGATCCAGATAGGGAGAAAGTAGGAGGAATAGAAAAAGGAGAAACCATAATCAGGATATATAACATGAGGGGAAAAATCTATTTTCAATAAAAGGAAAAAAGATAAAATTGTCACCATAATTTTATAAAATGGAAAACCAATGTGCACTAAGAAATATAGAGAAAAACATTAAATACAGTTGTGTATAAGGTTGAAGAAAGTGAGTAAACCAGCATAATACATCATTTGATTTACGTGAATACTTGATATGTGATTATCTAGTATTTGATACATATGAATGGGAAGAAAATGAATCAAAGTATTAGCAAAGAAATGTGAAAATTAAAGGCAGTTACACAAACACAGTATTTATGGCTCAGCAATAAAGAGCATTTACAAAGTCTTAACCATTTTGACTACAGAGAAGCAAGAAGTGGCAGATCAGTGAGAGCAGGCCTGAGGAAAAGTAGTGCTATATTAAGAGCTAGTCCTCAGCCAGCTTAGGAGAGTTCCCAAGAGTCCTTATAAACTGTTTTAAAATATCTGAAATTAGATGTCATGATACCAGATGCACAGGAATAAATAGTAGAAGGACAAAGCTTTAAAGAAATTAGATATGGCTGTCACCACAGAGCAAGCTTAAGAGAAAGGAGCTACTTTTCTTTCTTTTTGACAGTAGTAGTTAGTTTATTACAAGAATAATAAAATAATAAGAATTTCCACTGGGTTATGTCCTCTGCAAATGTTAGGATACAGTGGATGGTTTTGTAGGTAGTCTATGAGTTAGTATGGGCAAACTGAACCCTAAAGATTTGTGGTTATTTAATGTCTCAGCTCCTTTCCTCACTTCTAGGACTTTCTGCCCTACACCTGTCTTCATTAAGCTCTTAGCCTCTCCTTTGACTTACTTTGGTTTGCTTCTGTATATTTTCCTTTTATAGCCTAGGCTAGCTCAGCATTGCAAATCCTCCTGCTTCAGCCTCTATACAATTGCTAGGATAATAGAACTATACATGTTGGTTTTTCTTAATTAATTAATAGGGTCTTACTCTATAGTCTTGTCTAGCATGATACTTACTATATAGACCATTCAGCCCTTAAACTAATGGCAATCCTCCTGCCTCAGAATTATGAGTGCTAGAATCACAGATAGGAGCCATTAAAGAGTAACCTAAGAGAGACATACATGGATCTACCTAAGAAGCGGGGTAAAAAGACAAGATCTCCTGAGTAAATTGGGAACGTGGAGGATGGGGGAAGAGTGAAAGGGAAGGAAGGGGGGGGGAGTGGGGAAAATGTATAGCACATTCCTATCCAAACAATTAAAATGAGAAGGATTTTAAAAATGGACATGTGAGGAGCTACTTTTAAATATAATCATTTTTACTCAGTATTTGTACATATTTATGGAATATGGTGAGATATTTTTATTCATATATATATGAATTCATATATATATATCCCTCAGAGTAGCAGATAGCTTCTTCCCAATCCTCATCTCTTTCTTGGAACAGCTCATTATGTACTGAATAGTTGATGTGGAAAGACAAAGATCCAACAATTTTGACCAAGTTAACAACGACTCAGAAGGCCACAAACCCTCAGAACTGCAAGCAGTGCTGTCTGAAGCTTTGGCTTACAATTGTCTGATTTCTTTTTCTCCCAATCCTGGTCCTCTGCCTCCTTTCCGTGGGCGCTAATTCCTAACGAACAGTCTCATAACGCATATGGACTCAGTGTCCGCTCCTGGAGACACAATTACCGGTAAGTACAACAACAGGAGGACAAATTACATTTTCTGTTGTAAGAAGCAAAAACAACATCTGGCATTCAGATCAACCCTGAGCCAGTGACAGGGCAGCTGGCCAACCAGATCCCAAGCACTGTCAGCAAAAGAGGGAAAGGTAAGCTAAAGCAAGACATCAGTCACAACCTTTACAATCCATGAAAAGTAAGAGAAGTGCTTAGAAAAGATGACACTTCTCCCTTATCCTCACAAATCCATTATTCCAGTTTCTCTGATTTGAATATGAATCTAATCAGTCATCTACAAAGTTTCTAAAATCATTAACTTTCCTTATTAGTGAAAATCAAATAATATTGGGCATAAAAGAACAGTATCATGGCTAAGGACACTCCAGCCCAATGTGCCAGGCTTAACTATCTCAGAAGAGCATTATTTTAAAACAACAGAATTAATACTTATAACAGGTACACATCTTTATAACAGGGAAATATTTTAAAGCATTCAACTGCAATGATACATTGAAAGGGAGACAAAAGCATGATTATACAAATACTATCCTGACAATAATGAAATGTGAATTTATCAGTATTAGTTAACCTACATACACAGTGGTAATTTTTAACTCTAGCTAACCATTAAATTAACTACAGAGGTTATTTAATCCCATTCATAGGCCTCCAGCCAGACAGCATGATCAGAACGCTGTGTAGGCACTGGTACTGATGTCTAAGACCTGTGTTTCTCTTTCCCAGACGCAGCCTGCCAACCTTGCCTACATTTGTATTATTTATATAGTCTGGAAAAGTGCACTTTCAAAAGAATATGCTTATTTTTACTTTTTGGTCACACTATACTTCTCCTTTATATAGGACATGTTTTAAAAATCATACTGCATTATAATACACCTGGACTAAATATTAAAATTATGTCTTAATTTTGCTAAAACTTTTATTGTATCCTTAATAAAGGGGAAAAATCTACACAGATAAAATTATGTACCCTTTCAGTTTTAAGATACAAAGTATTTACAATATGTAATGGTAAAAATTTTTCAAATACCAAGTGGATAACTGGCCAATAATCTCCAAAAACCCATGCTAAAGAAGGTAAGATCTACCCAAAACATGGAAAAGGCTTGACCCACATGTATTCTTCATGAAGTTCTAAGGGACAAAGGATGAAACCTTTAAACATTCTCTGTAGTTTACTATAGGGTATTTCTCTCAAAAAATCCTATTAAAACAGCACTGACCTATTTCTTGTGATCTATACTTGTGCTTTACTCTAAATTAATGGCATTATCTAACATTATTAAAATCAAGGAGAGAAGATTAATAAAAATTACAATTGTGAGTCATGAATATGAAAAAATCACATAAGGAGAAAATGTGAGTACACAGAAATCTACCAATAAACTAAGTCCGGTTTTTGGTTTGGGATTAAGAATACATTTTTAAAAAATCATTACATTTTAAGAATTTATACAAGGTATTATCTAAGAAGTGTAGCAGTAGTGGTAGCAGTAAAGTAATAATAATAATAATAATAGACAGGAGCATGAAACCATTGTTTCCCCATATCTGTTCAATTCACCTTCAGAAAAAAAATTTTATCAACAAAAGATACTATAATAATAATAGTAGTAGTAGTAGTAGACAGGAACATGAAACCATTAAGTTTCTCCAAATCTGTTCAATTCACCTTCAGAAACAGATTTTTACAGACAAAAAGATACTATGTTGTTGCCCTAAGGATCTTAACCTGTTTGAGAAGCCTGGTCTTCTTGTGAGACTCTGAAGAATAGGAGAGGGGGCTGTCCCTGACTGTTGTGTCTGCTTTTGGGATCCCTTTTCTTCCTACTGGGTTGCCTCCTCCAGCCTTAATAGGAGGGGACGTACCTAGTCTTATTGCAACTTGATGTGCCATGTTTGGTTGGGAGGTAGGTGAAGCTGTGAGGGGAGGAGGGAAGAGAAACTATGGTCAGGATGTAATATATGAGAGAAGAAAAAAAAAAAGATCTTAACCTGTTCTGAAACTTGGGTTTTTTCACGTGAAAAAAAATTTAAACAAGGAAAAAAAAAAGAAAAGGTAAGCATTAAAAAATATGAAAATGTGTACATTGAAATGGGATGTTCCCCCCAGGTGAAATTTATTTTAAATTTTGTTTTATTTATTATTCCTATTGGAGCAGCACATATATTCCATGGATTCTATGTGAAAGTCAAAGGACAGCTTTCTTAAATGAGTTCCCTCCTTAAACCATGGTTGCTATGGATTCAACTCAGGGGGAGACATGTCCTTTTACCCACTAAGCCATCCAACTTGTCTTCACTTCTAAACAAGTTTCTCTAGAAGTCTTTATTTTAGCTACATGTATACATATGTGTATGTGGGTGTGTACATTTGAGTGCCTGTGACTGTGGAGGCCAGAAGAGGACATGGGAATCCCCTAAAGCTGAAGTTATGGGAGAATGTCAGCCACCTACCATGGGTGCTAGGATCTTTACTAAGGTCCTCTGCAAGAGCGAACATATGCTTAACCACTGAATCATGTTTCTAGCCCCTCAAATACAATGTCTTAATCACTATGAGTATTCCTTTTCATATCTTGGCATCAATTTATTTATTTTTTTACTTTAAGTACCTTAATCAATTATAAAAAAGGAAAGTGGGGAGAACAAGGGAAGAAGGAGACAACATGAATGGGAGAAAAGAAAGGGAGATCAGACTTAATTATCAGAAAATATAGTCTGATAAATATTCAAAGTAGTAATGATTGATATAACCCTATGTGATATATACAATTCATGGTCCAAATAACAAATTCACATCAAGTGTTCCTAAATATGATTTGACAAAAGGGATGTCATGTTGCAGTGACCTCCTAATTCCTTGAAAACTCGAAACTCAGTCTAGAAGAGGAACTCCTCAGGGACACATATTAAACTCTACCCACTAGGCACAAAAGACGAAAACTCATATTCTATGCTTTACGAACTACCGACTGGTTAAACAGTGTCTTGTTTATACAACCTTGCTTCAGTCACCTGTACTCTCCCAGGGATTTTCAGGTGCAGTGAAGTGGGTCTACTTTCTATCACGGGATGAGCATTTAGTGCTCCCTTTAAGTATTAACTTCATGTCCTTCAGGCAGTACAAGGTGTTTTCAGTTGGGACTAGATATTTTCAGTAGGTACCAGATACTAGAAACTAGGATTTTCAGTAAAAAAAAAAAGTTATTCAATAATAAAAAATGTTATTCATTTGATCCTGGAACTTCTATTAAGTACCATCCCATGACACTGCCAACTTCTCCAGGAGCCTAGTTATCTGGGGTTTTCCCCTATTTCAACTCTATTTTCTAACACTTCTGATAACTTTTCTTTAAATATATCATCATAATTTTACTGTGTAAAGTTTTATTGCGTGAAAATCCCTTTCCTACAATGTGTTTTGTGTGACTCACACATCTCCCATCTCTTAGATGGTTATTCATGGTTATTTGGGAGAAGGACAGATTTTCTCTTCCTTTAGTTATCCTTTCCCTCCAGCTTCTTTTCTTCCATTATTTTGGCATAAACTTATCATCTTATTTTTACTGCTAGGAACTGGACTCGGGTCCTTCACTTTATCACTAAGTTACATACACATCCCTTAGATTTAATCTTCTCTTTTCTTAAGATCTTAATTGATTTATTTTGTAATTCTTGAATCAGACAGCACTTTATTCTCTAAAAGAAAACAGGTGTACCAACGAGGCTGAGCAAAATAGGGAGATTTTATGAAAAAAAATGAGACTTAAAAAGAAGTAAAATAAAGAGTTCTGGAAACTGGAAATCCACAATCAGTGTGTTGACTATTTTACAGTTGGATTCTCAAATGGCAGAGGACAAAAATATCTTGCAACTAAATCTCTACAGAAGACCAAGATCCATGGCTATTCACTTACATTTAGGAATTAGGGTACTAGGATTATGGGATGCTTTATATGGCTGACTAACCTGATTTAGTTGTTTCCTTGGGATTTGAAACTCACTTATTTTTCATTCAGATCCACAGAAAAGTATCTTCCAATCTTTTGCCCAGGGAGCAAAAGCCCAAGCTTAGAACCCAATAAAAAGAGAAACAAGGCAGTTGACATCCTCTTTCACCATAACCTTTGGTACCCTTTTCAATTTGGCTTCTGAATCCTTCCAACATGACCCTAAAAGTCTGTGAACCCTTATTTTCTATCTGTCCTGACAAGATGTACCAAGATTATTCTGTCTAATTCCTGGAGCAAGACAGACAAAAATAAACGGGCAATGGGAAGGGGAAAGAGTCCTTTTCCTGGAGTCTAGATTCTCTTTCTTTCTTAGAGTCAAGAAACCTTGTAAGTCTGAATCCTAGCGCTGTACCTCAGTGGAGGAGCATTTATTTACCTATCATGCTCAACTGTGCAGCACTGTTATCTCTGCCAGTCTAGGAAACAACAAGAACAGGAACCAGGGTAAGATTGTAGTCACTGACCTATACACAGTATCAGCTATTAAAATTCTGGTGCTAGAATTGATGCAATGATTATCTATATAAATTATCTATGAGATGTTAGAAAATATCACAAAATTCCTGATCTTTCCTCCTGGTCATCTAAAACTAAAGTGTACGATAGCCAAATACAATGTTCTAACCAGACCAACTTGTTCCTCTGTTCTTCTGGTTGGATTCTTTGTCTCTGACAAATGGCACTGTAGCTGACAATCTGAACAGCAACACTCTGTTGATTTCAGTTAACAGGATTAGAAACAATGGGGCTTTTTCGATCTGAAATCAGGACTTACGTTGCCATGACCCAACATTTGGCAGAAAGTTTACTCAACATGAATCAGACCACATGATGCTGTTAAGTCATTGAACTCTACTCCAAAATTCTCTGTCTCAGCAAAGAGATAATTGAAAAGAAAGGGTACACCCTTAAAATATAAACCGACTATTCCGTAAACCACAGAAAGGCTGGCACACATGTTTTAAGCTCAGGATTAAAGTACATCCATGACAAAGTCTAAACTGAGTTGACAGATTAATGAAAAAAATATTTTATGATTGCCAAAATAGTATGTTAATAAATACAAGGGGAAAATAACCAATTTGCTAAAAGCACAAGAAAAGATAGATATTTTTCCTATGTGTTCAAGTGATGACTTTAACATTCAAATGATAAAAGAGAATCTGGAGATGACTCAGCAGGTAAAGGCTCCTGGTACAAGCCTAACCACCTGGAGCTGTGGACTGTCTGTCTGTTTTTCTCTCTCTCTCTCACACACACACACAACATTTTAATATGCATAAATATAAATAAAATGTAATAAGAATGTTTTAAAAATAAAATGATAAAATATAGGCCTAAGGAGATGGCTCAGTCAGTAAAGTCCTGCTTTGTAAGCATGGGAACTTGAACTCAATCTCTAGAATCCACTTAAAAAGCCTAGAGTCCAGGCATGTGCTTGTAACTCCAGCAATGGTGAGACAGGAGACAGAAACAGGAGTATTCCTGGAAGCTTGCAGGCCAGCTGTTCTAGCCTACTTAACCAATGAGAGACTGTCTCAAACAAAAGGTGAAAGTCACCTGATACATGACACCCAAGGAAGTCCTCTGACCTTCACACCCTCATAATCAGTATACATGTGCACTACCACCTACCATGAAAACACACATACACACCAAATAAATAATGATAAAATGTAATAGTAAACTTTAGTGGTCTTTCTCTGTATATATCTTCATTTCTTTGGCCCTTTTCCCTTAGCTAAAGTATTTTAATTTTTTGAAATATCTTCATTCTGACGTGGACATGGCTTCTTCCAACAGGTCTTCCAGAGTCATCTGTTTAACTACTGTTCATTCTACATTTCCACAATGTTTAGGAACATGGTTTTTGCATGTTCTGCTTTTACTATCACTCAATTCAATTCTATCATTAGTTACACCTTCAAAGTAGCTCTTCAAAAAGAGGACGTATTTCCTCTACTTCCATCATGTATCTAACCCAAGAGAGTAGTTAAAATACTAGGAAAAAAGTATAGACTGACAAGCTTCCAACAAGAGTGAACTTATAAAATCTAAAAGGACACTTGAAATGAGAAAAAATATGTCCAACTTGAAGACAGCCATGAAACGGTAATGAATGGTACTTTATTATATGCCAAGGTCTGTAGCATGATATTTAGCAGTCTCATGATAAAGACCCTGCTTTGGTAGCACATGCTTAGCATCCCAGCACTTGAAAATCTGATGCAGGGGCACTGGGTTCCAGGCCAGTCTTAGCTACGTACACATGGTGAGATCCTATGCCTAGCTCACATCGAAAAAAGCATAAGTGATGAATTGTCTGTCAGTTTATAATAAGATCATGCCATAAACTAAACTATCAGTGTCTTTTAAACAAAAAATATCCTTTTGTATCTGTGTAATTCTTTAAAGTCTTTTCTTGTGTATGTGTATATATATGAGTATGTACATGTGAGTACATGTACCTATGAGGTCAGAGGTCAATTTAGGGGGTCTTCCTCAATCACTCTCCACCTTATTTTCTGAGATAAGGTCTCTCGATGAACCTTGAGTTCATCAATTTGGCTAGACTCTCTGGCCAGCCAGTTGTTTCTAGGGATCTTCATTCCTTAACCCTAGTTGGTACATGCTGTCATGTCCTTATTTTATATGGTGATGAGAATCCAACTCAGGGCCTCATCCTTGCTATTTCCCCAGCCCAAGTCTTTTCTTGAGAAAAATAAAATATATAACAAGTCTATAATTTATGGCCTAGAATTCTATCAGTGTATAAGAACCAGCTATAAGGAAACTGACTGTTGCATAGTCCTTTTGGGAAGAGCATTAGATAGAAATTCAGTCACGCATATGTTCAAAGCTTTCCACAAAAACACTGACTAGAAGTGGACATATATAGATAAAATCTATGTACATGGACATACAAGCAGACACATTAGTTCAGTAATGCAGATAAATAGTAACAGTAAAAACACAAAACCAAAACAACCTCAAAATAAACTGTTTGCAGATGAGGTGTAACTAAGACCATAATTAATAATTTGGCAGCAACAGAGATGTTTCTAGATATAATGTCATTACAGCAAGATGGAATAACAGATTGGCTAACTTACCTGTGTACATAGTGGAGCTGATGAACTGAGTCAATGGCTATCACCATCTCAGCCAAGTAAAACCGAGCCATGTCTTCAGGCAATCTATCTTCAAATTTGCTGAGCAGAGTAAGTAAATCCCCACCAACATAATAATCCATAACCAGGTACTGTGAACAAAAATAAAATGTACTTAGTAAATATTATGATAAAAATTAATATATTTACTGCATTCTGTGGTCAACTAGGACTAGGCTGAATACTTATGAAGGTTAATTACTTGTGTGGTTAACTCACCTTTAAGTATATAAAATAATTATCATTAATAATAGTAAGACTTCTAGATTTCATAAGCAATGAAACAAAATTTTAAAGCTTAGTATAAAAGACAGGATTACAACTTTTGTTGCTTTTGTCCTTTGCCAAGAAAATAACAGTATCACTCACTTCCAGAGTGGATTTTTCTCAAATATATATAAAGCATACCCAGATATGTGTGTGTGTGTGTGTGTGTGTGTGTGTGTGTGTGTGTGTGTGTTTATGTACCAAAGAAGGAGAAGGGTATATATGAGAATGTTCACCAGACTCTCTGAATTGGGTGACAGATGATGTTATATATTTTGCTACATTTAAGATTGTTTTTAAATATTTATTATTTATATATGTTCGTATGAATATGTACCACTTGGCACACCTTGATATTACAATGATTTTATTTTTTTCTGAAGATTTATTTACTTTTATTTTGAATAAAAATGAGTACCTGCATATATGTCTTTGTACCACAGTGTGCCTAGTTCCTATGGACATCAAAAGAGGGTGCTGGATCTCCTGGAGCTGGAGTTACAGGCAGTTGTAAGCCACCATGTAAATGCTGGAAATATAAAACAAGTCCTCTGCAAAAGCAGCAGGTGCTCTTAATCACTAAGCATCTCTTTAGCTCAATGATAATTTTACTATAAGATGAAAATATTTCAAAGATATCACTGAGCTGATGTTATGATTTAAATTTGGCTTTAAAAATTCTTTTACTCTGATTCTTGCATGTATCTCAGAAAAACTAATTTTTTATATTTAAAGCCTTGAAATTAGGGAAATTGTATTTCAAGTACTGATCTAAAACTTACTTGCAGTATTTATGAGGCCCAATATATAACTAACTCTACCATGAAGCTTATAACAAGTTAATACAATGTAATAAAATTTTACAATATTATCAGGTTGCAAGAAATGGAGTTATGCAGAAGAGACCTTTATCTCTTAATTTAAAAGAACTTCAATGAGAAGTGTAGCAAGAAAAGATTTTAAGATACAAAAAATGTGCAATTAAAATAAACTCTAATATTTATGTACAGAAAGTCATACACTATAACTCATTTCTTCAGTATGTATTTACTGAGTGCCACTTGGAATTACTATGTACCAAACACTGCAGATATGTTCATGGGTTAAAGAGATGGAAGGCCCTACATCAAGGGCTTTTCCTTTGACAGGGTACTCAATTCTTATTATACCAGACTAATAAAATATATGAAAATATCATACATACTGAATTGCTAAAAAATTATTATTTGTTTTTTTTCTATGGATGGTCAACATTAAAAATGAGGTTTCCCAAGCTATCTATCTTTTAAGAACCAATATCTACATACTATTCTATGCTTCCTTTTATTACATAAACCCCAACACTATTCCCTCCCAGACTATCAATGTGCTTTACTTAATTTCTTCAGTGATAAAGACAGAATAAAAACTGATAAATATGCAAGTACTCCTACATTTACTTGCCTCCTAAATTGAGTTCACAGCCTTCCTTTCCTTTGCTCTCAAAAGTAAACTAGCTGCTAATAAAGACAGAATCCATCATGTTGAAAAAAAAAGAGAAAATCTACAAAACTCTTGAGAAAAACAGAACAAAATGAACCACACCTTCAATGACAGTTTGTCATTAGAGAGACAAGATACTGAATCACACTGATTAAATGGAAGTCGTTCTTTGGATCTAATTCAACAGATTGAATTTAATCACCAAGGTCTTTTTGAGTCTACTACCTACTAACTGATATCCAATCTATTCCTATCCCTATTCATCAACAGCATCCTAATTCAGATCACTGCCTCTCTATGGTATTTACTGCTGCAGACTTATGATAAAATGGGTATATCCACAATAATAGAAAACTGAACCCAAAACTAGAAGAACAATAAATGCTTTCACCAATTCTATAAACAATTTTTAAGAACACCTACTGTGTGGTAATATAATACTTATCCAATGAAGGTACAACCAAAGAGTAAGACTATACCTTCAGAGAATTTATACTCTACACAGAAACACAAATTAATGATCAATCTAGGAGCATCATAAATATGCTGGTAGGAATAAATATAGGGGCTTGCTTTAAGCTTTTAAAGAATTCTGCCAGACATAGTGGCCTGGGTCAGTAATCCCACTAGTGAAGTAGCTGAGGCAAAAGGATCACAAGACAAAGGCAGCCTGAGGAACTTAACAAGATCATTGCAATCTTCAAAAACTATTTAAAGATCTAGAGATCTTTGTAGCAGAGCTTTACCTAACTTGCATAAGGCACCAAGTTCATTCCCTAGTGCCAGGAGTATAGGAACAAAAAAAGAATCCAACTTTTGAATTTGGTTCACTGATTTGTCTAAAATTTATTTCTGTCAGGATATAAAGACTATTTTCTAATTATCTAAACTGAGCTGGTAAGTAATCTATTGGAACTCTCTTATTTAGACAAAAGGGGGAGGTGCTGTGGGAACTCCTTCAGTCAATAGCCTTTAAGATACTGGCCCACTTTGGGCATGGTCTCATGTACTATAAATGTAGACAAAAAGAGTGCACAGGTCCCTTGGCTGCTGGATTCTATTCCAGTTCCCCACTCATGCAGATCACGGCTTTTTCTGTGAGTCTACCCCTAAGTAAAAAATAAAAAAATAAACCTTTATTATACTCCATTCTGGGCTAGTGTAGGGCTATTTTATTGTAAGATGCAACAAAATGTCACCCGAATGACTGAGGCAAACACGCATGGCCTGTCAGCCACTTTGGGTCCTTGTATGCCCAACTGGGGTTAGGAGGAAAGTAGCTGAGAGCATGCCTGCTGCTCAGCACCCCTGCCCAGGAAAGCAGCTGGATGAGGCTGGCTAGGTGTGCACAGGCAGGAAAGCACAACAGATTCCCACTGCCATATACAGAGACATTTCCAGGCCATGCAATGCACTGCAGGGCAAACTTAGCTTTTACTCAGACAAAAAGGGTTTATGTGCTGCACAGTGCTTCCCAGAGTTGAGGTGGTGAGCACGGCTCCTACCCGGCAGTCCTAGAGTTGGCTGTAAAGGTACCTCCGCGATATTGAAGGGCTGAGAGAGGTGGAACCAGCATCTAGGGCCATTGTGACCAAACTGCTTCCCATTTTAAAATGCTCCTTGTCAGAAAAGGATTTCAGATACACAACAGGACAGATTCAGATATAAAAGACCTCTAAAAGAGACACAGTATGTTCAAAACATGTACATAGGCTCGGGAGAGAGAGGAAAAAGAGTACACATGGTTAAAAAATAAAAAGTCTTTAAAACAATAGTAAAAGTATTATAAAAGTACAGACAGACATAAATTAAAGGAATAAAAGTAATTTTAAAAAGCCATGTAAAGATGGGAAATATACAGAGTCTGAATTATGTATACTATTGTGTTTTCTTTGAAGTTTTTGACTACAGAGAGACATTTGATTGTGGGGGCTGCTAAGCTAAGCCAACATATACATTCTAAAGGTATCGTGACTTCAAAATTTGAGTCTAAGGATATGTTGCTTTGGAAAGAGGTTCTGCTTTTGTTTCCACAGAAGATAAGAACCTGTGGATTCCTTCCAGGCTAATATGGTTTGATCAAATAAGACCCCTAATGTGATGGCCTAGGTGGTCCAACATCCACAACAGCTTCAGGACTGATGACTGAGATGGAATAACCACAAAGGATACCCCACAGAAGACATGATTAACAGCATTCCAAATCAGCAGGAACTAATCTAAAAAACTATGCCCAAATTCCCAAATATTGTTTATAAATGATTTTTTCATTTAAAAGGGGTTGATTATAAATGGTTAAATGGTCATAGTCATCTCATTCTAAAAAAGTGGGAGAAGATATGATATAGAGATGAATATTTTACATTGGTATGGATTTTGGTATACTGTTACAAATTTAAGGTCGATTTGGTATACTGTGTATATGCATTTTTGCTCTTTTTAGTGGTATGTTTGTGTAGCTCATTTAAAAATGTAATGTATAATTAAAAATTAAATAGGTAGTCATATATAATAGTAAAACTTGTAGTCGTGTTAGATAGGTTTTCTAGCTATACAGAGATAGATTTCAGATGGATAGATATTCTTCAAACCATTCAAAGACATACAGAATATGGCATTTAAAGTATTTTGTTAACTTAGAACTTTTCATGACAATGAGACACATCTCCTGGCAGCACCAATCAGCTTCAAGAGGATGATGGGCATCGAACAGGCTGCTTATGAAGATTGCTGGCCATTTGGGCAAGAAATTGCTCTTGCCTGAACTGCTTTATGGTATGCTGTGTAAACTGGACATACATAAAAATTACTGCTGAACTTGCCAAAAGAAGGTGAGATGGTTCTTTAGGGTTCCTGCTTCATGAAAGAATCTGCCAGACATTCTGCAGGACACAGAAGAAAGCAAGTGATTAACTTTGCCATTACAAGGCAGAACAGATCTTCAAATTTCCTGCTTCAAGATACTATGAGCCTGTAGGCTGAAAATGGATGCACCAACATTACAGAAGAACTTTGGGTAACTGTCCAGGAAGTAAGATGTCTCTGTCAATTCTAGAGTTTTGGAAGTTGCTTACAATGCACTTCCTGATTACTTAGGTAATATAATATCCTTCTGGTGTCTTTGGTAGAGTTGAGGACAGATAGTTACAGTTTTGCTTAGTTATGACAAAGGATAAGTTAAATATGAAACTTTAGACTCATAAAGAAATATTGAAACTATAATTCTTGCTTGATATCTATTTTGTATTATAATTTTACTATGTTAAAGTTAAAACCTTCCTTTTTATTTAGACAGAAAAGGGAGATGATGTGGGATTCCCCTTAGTATGGTGTGGATATGTTTTATTACCATTGGTTAATAAAGAAGCTGTTTTGGCCAATGGCTTAATAGAATAAAGCCAGGAGGGAAATCTGAACAAATATATATAGAGAGAGTAGGAGAAGACAAGGAGATGCCATGTAGCTGCTGAGGAAGAAAGACGCCAGCCACCAGCCAGAACCTTACCAGTAGGCCAGAGCCTCATGGCAATTCACAGATTAATAGAAATGGGTTAATTTAAGATGTAAGAGATAGCTAGAAATATATATAAGCTACTGGCCAAACACTGTTGTAATTACCATAGTTTCTGTATGATAATCATGTTCAGGTGGCCGGGAAACAAACAAGCAGTCTTCACCTACAATTTTCTTTCAATCAGTTGAGATGTGCCTTCATCATACTTGAAGATCCCAAAATATATTTGTTCATGGGCACTATCTTTGCTGTGGTTGCCTATAGTTGTGCCAATACTGTTCTATCATTCTGAATAATTTCTCAGTAAAATTAAGTGTCTCAGAGGACAGGTTTTATACTCATGAACTACCTTAAAAATATCATCCAATATGATAAAACTTTCTTTAAACTCATTCAAATAAGCATCCAACGTGCCATAATCCTAAAATAGAGGAAGGAAGAGAATAACCCTCTAAGTGAACAGCACTTCCCAACTGTTTATAAGACAAACAATCCAATGAAATTAGGAAGAAGATATTACCAGAAATTTACAGTCATCATCAGCCAAGCAACACATGCCCAACTGCCGTAATATGTCAGGAAATGAAAAACAAAGCAGCAGCAGGACACGTGTAACTATGCTTCGGGAAAGTCAGAACAATACTACCTTCACATCAACATATACCAGAGTGCTTTGGAAAAGTCATTTCACAGGATTAAAACTTTAATTATGGAGCTGAGGATAAAACTCAGTCAATAAAGTGCTTATCTGGTATGCACTAAGGCCTGGATTCTGTCCCTAGAACTGCACAAACTGGACAACACACAATCATAACCCCAGCACTCATGAGGGAGAAGCTGGAGGATCAGAAGTACAATGTAATGTTCAGACTACATAACAGGATAGAGGCCAGCCTAAATAAATAATGAAGAGTGTTATTTGATCTAACATTACTCATCTGAGCAACCCAATTACAACCATTATTTCAGCCAGGGGTGGTAGAACATACCTGTAATAGCACCCTGAGAAGGCTGAGACAGGAGGATCACAAATTCAATGTTGTAAAGAAGACACTTGTTGGTTCCCGGCTGCCCAGCCCCGAAATAATCACACAGAAACCATATTAATTAAATCACTGCTTGGCCTATTAGCTCTAGCTTCTTATTGTCTAACTCTTACATATTAATTTAACCCATTTTTATTAATCTGAGTATTGCCATATGGCTGTGGCTCACCAGCTAAAGTTCCCAGCATCTGTTTCAGGCAGCAGGCTACCTGGCTTCTCTCTGACTCTGCCTTCCTTCTACCTTGCTATAAGCCACTCCAGATTCTTTATTCATTAACCAATAAAAGCAATACACAGACAGAAGGACCTCCCACACCAATTCAAGGCTAGCCTAGACTTACAGCAAAACCCTATCACAAAAAAGTCCACTATTTAAGGAAGCAGTAGGCTACAGGCTCAGTGAGAACTATATTTCTGGCTGCTGATACAGCTCAACAGTTATAACATCCACAAGTCAGTCTCTAACATTCACAGTGCCCTAGGTTCAAGCCTACATAGTATTATAAGGAAAGAATGCTAAAACATCTGAAAATATAAAATACAGCCACTATATATATGCAAGAGGTAGAGACAAAAGTATTAAGGATGAAAGTATTACTGAGTTACACAGTAAACTTAGGTCTGGCCCTGAATATATAAGATCCTATTTCAAATAATTTATAAATAAATGATAATTCAAGAAATTAAAGCTTCAACATTTTCCATTTTTTCCTCAAGCATAAAATAAACAGGAAATGATGAATAAGAACATATGAGAAAAGGTAAATTCCACTGATTCATAATATTCAGACATAAGGATTTCATGTGTCAGTGTTTGATGGAGCAGCTTTGAACATGAGTTTTCTTAAGAAAAAAGTTGCTATTCATACATTTGTATGAATAGGAAATGTAGCATACATTAAACTGTTCATCTTCTGCTTAAGCACATAAAAGGCATTGAATGTAACTCTATATTTTTATAGTATGTAGAAAATTAGGAATCAATCTACCTCAAGACCAGCAATACCACTTTTGGGCATATACCCAAAGGATGCTCAATCATACCACAAGGACATGTGCTCAACTGTGTTCATAGTAGCATTATATGTAATAGCCAGAACCTGGAAACAACCTAGATGCCCCTCAATCAAAAAATGGATAAGGAAAATGTGGTATATTCACACAATGGAATACTACTCAGCAATGAGAAATAATGACATCCTAAAATTTGCAGGCAAATGGATGGAATAGGAAAAAAAATACATATGGAGTGAGGTAACCCAGAACCAAAAAGACAAATATAGTTTGTATTCACTCATAAATGAATATTAGACATAAAGTAAAGAAAAACCAGACTACAATTCACAACTCAGAGAACCTAGACAACAAAGAGGACCCTAAGAGAAACATATGGATTCACTTAGGAAGGAGAAAGACAAGATCTCTTGAGTAAATTGGGAGCATAGTAGGCAGGGAGAGGGTAGAAGGGGAGAGAAGAAGGAAGGGTAGTGGGAAAAATGTATAGCTTAATAAGAACAATTAAAAAATCAGTTCTGTTTTCTAATACCCTTTAAAAGATTATTTATTCATTTATAAGTGTACATATGCCTTGACTTTATGTATGTGAACCCCAGGTGTTCAGGTGCCCAGCATATATCCCCTGGAACTGGAGTTCCAGGCAGTTGTGAGCTACCCAATGTAGGTGGGAGAAACTGAACTCAGGTCTTTTTTAAGAACACCAAGTGCTCTTAACTGCTAAGCAGCTGCTTCAGCTTTGCAGGCAAATGGATGGAGCTAGAAAACATCATTTTGAGTGAGGTAACCCAGACCCAGAAAGACAATTATCACATGTACTCACTCATAGATGGTTTTAAAACATAAAGCAAAGAAAACCAACCCACAAATCACAATCCCAGAGAACCTAGACAACAATGAGGACCCAAAAAGGGACATACATAGATCTAATCTACATGGTAAGTAGAAAAAAATCAAAATAGGTTTCATTGGTGATTTTGTTTTTGTTTTGGCTGGTGTAGGGGATGCAATCCAGGGCCTTATATATGTTAAGCACAGCAGTTATTTATTTATTTGCTAAAATTTTTAAATGTTTAAAGAATGGTTGTTATGATAACTAAGATTTCTGAATTTTGCCTGTTGCAAATCACGAGAATTTTCATTTTAATACTCCTCCAAATACTGTTCCTTTTACTTCAATATAAATAATATAACTGGTAATACACAGATTACTTCTCTCAGAGAAAGTCACTGAAGAAATGTTTATCCTGAAGTCTAATGCAAAGACTGCAGATCAGCCTGAATAATTCACAAGACACAATGCTAACAAGCAGCTCAGACTTTTTTCTCATCTTAATAATTTTTGGCAAATTTTTGCTTTTTGAGAGTTGGCATTTGAAGAGATGAAGAGATGATTCATCAATTAAGAGCACTTGATGCTTTCGCAGAGGACCCAAGTTTTGTTCCTAGCACACACACTAGGGACTGCCCATAACTGCAGTTCCAAAGGACTGGATGCCCTCTTCGAAACTCCAGAGGTAGAAGGCATGCAAGTGGTGCATAAATATAAACGCAGGCAAAACATTTACACACATAAAATAATTCAACAAATTAAAATTTGCCACTTGAGCACTGTAGCACAAATAATAATTGGTCTTAATAATAAAACCCAAAGTCAGATATAAGGATTAAAGCTGAAGATCAGAGAAACAGAGTGGCCAGACACTAGAGAGTTATTTTACCTCTAACAATGCTCAGACTGAAGGGACGATCCTGCCCTCAGACTGCATCTCTAAACTGTATCTGTCTCCACCAAACTTCAGACTGGAATGTTCTCCTGTTTCCTTCTGCCTTATATTCCTCTCTCCATCTATCACTCCTGTCTCCACCTCCCTAGTGCTGGGATTAAAACATGTGATACCAAGTGCTGGGATCACCTTTGTGTGAGCTCTGTTTCTCTTTTAGACAGGTTAAATCTTCTGTAGCTCAGGATAGCCTTGAACTAACAGAGATCCCTTTGCCCCTGACTCACAAGTGCTAGGACTAATGCCACCACTTCCTGGCCTCTAGTGGCTTAGATCTTTACTCTGATCTTCTGGCAAGCTTTATTTGTTAAATCATAAACAAAATATCACTCCAGAGCACATTTTTATATTTATTTCTATATTTATAATAAAATGTATTTTAAGTGGTGCATAGCTTAGCCTTTATTACTTTTGAAAATTACCATGATAAATATTTTTTCTAAGTGTAAATAAATACTTAGTTTATGTTCAATGTACTCATAAATTTTGCTGATAAATCTACATATATCTGCCTTATATGTTCATCCCTAAAATTTCAATAATCAAACTAAATCCAACTAAACATCATTCCATTCATTATGACACTCAATAGTAAACACATGGAAAGCTTTATTCTGTATTTTAAAAAAATAATTCTGACTACAAACTAAAAACAATGCTACATATGATGCACTAAAAAACAAATGCCACTGCTGTATAGCAGTTTCTTCCAAGACCAAAACTGTCCATCTTGGAGGGAAGCTCATTAAGACAAAGGATGTTTACCGGGAGGTAAAACAGCAGCAGGGTGTTCTACAAGAAGGCAAAAGTTCCACTGTGCAGGGAAGCTCCTTAAGCTCAGGAAGTAAATAAACAACTCAAAACAGCTTCAGAAAGTCTGTGAAACTGATGATATTCACTGGAAACTCTCCTTCTCAAAGTGTACAGCAACACTACGGCCTGCTGAAGGACTGCTAGACAGCCCAAGCTGCCCAGAAGCCACGACTAAGAGCAGCAGAGCTCCTGGAAAGGCACAGATCACTTTAGACAGACTGAGCAACCTGCAGAGGACACTGCCCGAGCTGCTGAGCTGCCTGCAGGGGTGCAATGTGCTCCAGTGCCCAGTTTTGGGAGCTATCAACCATACTGGGGTGGCTTTTTGGTGACAGAGCTGCCTTTGAGTCATTTCTTCTCCTAGAGTTAACCATATTATAGCTCACCTAACTGGACATTGGTGGTATTAGTACTTTACTCTGTCATCAGTTCCCCATCTGGAAAGGAAGGGTGCTCACATCTCCCCAGGAAAACTGTCTCAACGATTGTTAAGTAGGGATTTACTCTCGATAATTGTCATAAACATTTGTTTTTCCTACTATTTGATTTTCTAAATGCTATTTGCTGTCCACTAAATTGGTTTTATACACAATTTTATAATTTTTGAAAGATCGAAAATAAAGGCACAACATACCCAAACCTATGGGACACTATGAAAGCAGTGCTAAGAGGAAAGTTCATAGCACTAAGTGCCCACATAAAGAAAATGGAGAAAGCTCACATTAGCGACTTAACAGTACACTTGAAAGTTCTAGAAAAAAAAGAAGCAGACTCACCCAGGAGGAGAGGAAGACTGGAAATAATCAAACTAAGGGCTGAAATCAACAAAATAGAAACACAGAAAACAATACAAAGAATCAATGAAACAAAGAGCTGGTTCTTTAAGACATCAACAAGATTGACAAGCCCTTATGCAAACTAATCAAAAGGCAGAGAGAGAACACCCAAATTAACAAAATCAGAAATGAAAAGGGGGACATAACAACAGGCACTGAGGAAATACAGAGAATCATTAGGTCATACTACAAAAGCCTGCATGCCACAAAATTGGAAAATATAAAAGAAACGGACAATTTTTTAGATAGATATCATATACCAAAATTAAATCAAGACCAGGTAAGCAATTTAAATAGACCTATAAGTCACGAGGAAATAGAAGCTGTCCTCAAAAACTTCCCAACCAAAAAAAAAAAAGAACAGGGACAGATGGTTTTAGTGTAGAATTCTACCAGAATTTCCAAGAAGAGCTAATACCTATACTCCTCAATGTGTTCCACATAATAGAAACAGAAGGGTCATTGCCAAACTCTTTTTATGAAGCTACAGTTACCATGATACCAAAACCACACAAAGACTCAATCAAGAAAGAGAATCTCACTCATGAACATCAAAGCAAAAATTCTCAATAAAATACTGTCAAACTGAATCCAAAAACACATTAAAAAAACATCCATTATGATCAAGTAGGCTTGATCCCAGAGATGCAGGGCTAGTTCAACATATGAAAATCTATCAATGTAATCCATCATATAAATGAACTGAACGAAAAAAAAACCCATATGATCATTTCATTAGATGCTGAAAAAGCATTTGACAAAATTCAACACACCTTCATGATAAGGGTATTAGAGAGATTAGGGATACAAGGATCATATCTAAATATAATAAAAGCAATATACAGCAAGCCAACAGCTAATATCGAATTAAATGGAGAGAAACTCAAAGCAATTCCACTAAAATCAGGAACAAGATAAGGCTGTCCACTCTCTCCATATCTCTTTAACATAGTGCTTGAAGTTCTACCCATAGCAATAAGACAATATAAGGCGATCAAGGGGATTTAAATTGGAAAGGAAGAAGTCAAACTTTCGTTATCTGCAGATGATATGATAGTGTACATTAGTGACCCCCAAAACTCTACCAGAGAATTCCTATAGCTGATAAATACCTTCAGTGATGGGGCAGGATACAAGATTAACTAAAAAAAAAAAAAATCAGTAGCCCTCCTATACACAAAGGATAAAGAAGCAGAGAGGGAAATCAAAGAAACATGACCTTTTACAATAGCCACAAACAGCATAAAGTATCTTGGGGTAACACTAACCAAGGAAGTGAAAGACCTATTTGACAAGAACTTTAAGTCTTTGAAGAAAGAAATTGAAGAAAATACCAGAAAATGGAAAGATTTCTCATGCTCTTGGACTGGTAGGATCAACATAGTACAAACGGCAATCCTACCAAAGGCAATCTATAGATTCAATGCAATCCCCATCAAAATCCCAACACAATTCTTCACAGACCTTGAGAGAACAATAATCAACTTTATATGGAAAAACGAAAAACCCAGGATTGCCAAAACACCTCCTAAACATTAAAGGAACTTCTAGAGGCATTACCACCCCTGACTGCAAGCTCTATTACAAAGCTACAGTAATGAAAACAGCTTGGTACTGGTATAAAAACAAAGACATTGACCAATGGAATTGAATTGAAGACACCTATGAACATCTGATTTTTTACAAAGAAGCTAAAATTATACAATGGAAGAAGGAAAGCAACTTCGATAAATGGTGCTGGCATAACTGGATGTCGACCCATAGAAGAATGAAAATAGATCCATATCTATCACCATGCACAAAACTCAAGTCTGGTGCAGGACCATGGTCTGGATTCTATCCATTATATTTTAAATAAACGTTGATTGGCCAGTAGCCAGGCAGGAAGTATAGACAGGACAACCAGACAGGAAGTAGAGGTAGGTCAATGAAAACAGGATAATTCTGGGAAGTAGGAAGCCCATTCTCTCTGCAGTTGTGAGCCGACCACAGAAGAAGCAAGATGGAACTGCCTCGCTGAAAAAAGTACTGAGCCATGTGACTAACACAGATAAGAAATATTGGCTAATATACGTTATAAGAGTTAATAGGAAGCCTGAGCTAACGGGTCAAATAAGAGGTCACATAGACCTCTGTGTGATTTCTTCAGTACTTAACGACTGTGGGAACTGGCCAGGACAGAAAACGCAGACAACACATGTCGAAATGAATTAAAAGACCTAAATATAAATCTGACCACACTGAACCTGATAGAAGAGAAAGTGGGAAGTAGTCTTCAATGCATGGGCACAGGAGACTACTTCCTACGTATAACCACAGTAGCACAGACAATAAGAGCAACAATGAATAAATGGGACCTCCTGAAACTGAGAAGCTTCTGTAAAGTAAAGGGACACTGTCAATAAGACAAAAAGGAAACCTACTGAATGGGAGAAGATCTTCACCAACCCCACATCAGACAAAGGCCTGATCTCCAAAATATATAAAGAACTCAAGAACTAGACATTAAAATTCTAAATAACCCAATTAAAAAATGGGGTATTGAACTAAAGAGAGAATTCTCAACAGAAGAATTTCAAGTGGTCAAAAGATACTTAAGGACATGTTTAACTTCCTTAGCTATCAGGGAAATGCAAATCAAAACAACTTTGAGATACCATCTTACACCTGTCAGAATTGCTAAAATCAAAAATACCAATGATAGCTTATGCTGGAGAGGATGTGGAGTAAAGGGAACATTCATTCATTGCTGGTGGGAATGCAAACTTGTGCAGCCACTTTGGAAATCAGTGTGGCGGTTTCTCAGGAAATTGGGAATCAACCTACCTCAGGATCCAGCAATACCACTCTTGGGAATATACCCAAAAGATGCCCAATCATACTACAAAAGCATTTGTTCAACTATGTTCATAGCAGCATTATTTGTAATAGCCAGAACCTGGAAACAACCTAGATGCCCCTCAATGGAAAAATGGATAAAGGAAGTGTGGAACATCTACACATTAGAGTACTACTCAGCAGTAAAAAACAATGACATCTTGAATTTTGCATGCAAATAGATGGAATTAGAAAACACTATCCTGAGTGAGATAACCCAGACCCCAAAATATGAATATGGTATAGGTGCTGTGGGAGCATATTCTGTTCCTTCAGAAAATAGCCTTTAAGATACCAGCCTACTTTAGCATGGTCTCTTATACTATAAAAACAGCAGTAACCATATGCCCACTCTCTTGCTTCCAGCTCCCGCTTCCAGCTGCTATACTCTGTTCCTGTTTGTTCAGAGGACTGTTGTCTAGGACAGTGATCTGTAAGTTTTCCCCTTAAATAAATAGCCCTTCTATTATCCATAATTCTGAACTGGTGTGGGATTGTTTTGTGACTTACGCCTTCATCTGGCGCCCAACATGGGGCTTGAACCCACGACCCTAAGATTAAGAGTCTCATGCTCTGCTGACTCATTCATTAGTGGATACTACCCATAAACAAAGGACATTGAACCTACAGTTCAAGATCCTACAGAAGCTAAGTAATAAGGTGAACCCAAAGAAAAACATATATAGATCCACCTGGAAATTGGAAGCAGACAAGATCGCCTGACAAAATTTGGGAGCATGGGGAAGGGGGAAGAAGAAAGGGGAGAAGAGGAAGAGGAGGGGAAAGGGGGAGGGTTAGGGAGAGCTTGAGGGAATGGGATGGTTGAGATGGAGAAAGGACAGATATGAGAGCAAGGAAAGAGATATCTTGATTGAGGGAGCCATTTTAAGGTTAGCAAGAAACCTGGCTCTAGAAAAATTTCCAGGAATCCACAAGGATGACCCCAGCTAAGACCCTAAGCAATAGAGCATGTGCCTGAACTGGCCTTGCCCTGTAGTCAGACTGATGATTATCTTAAATATCACCATAGAACATTCGTCTAACAACAGATAGAAACAGAGACAGAGACCCACATCCGAGCACTGAACTGAGCTCCCAAGGTCCAGTTGAAGAGCGGAAGGAGGGAGAGTATGAGCAAGGAGGTAAAGACCATGAGGGGTCCACCCACTGAGACAATGTGCCTGAGCTAATGGGAGCTCACCAACTCCAACTAGACTGGGAATGAACGAGCATGGAATCAAACTAGTCCCTCTGGATGTGGCTGACAGTTGGGGCAGACTGAGAGACCAATGACGATGGCACTGGGGTTTGTCTCTACTGCATGTACTGGCTTTTTGGGATCCTATTCTTTTGAATGTATACCTTGCTCAACCTTGATGTAGTGGGGATGGCCTTGGACTTCCCACAGGGAAGGGTGCCTTGCCCTCTCTTAAGATTGGAGGGGGGTTGGAGGAAGGATGTGTGGAAGAAGTGGGAGAGAAGTGCAAGGAGGGGATAAAGTGGGAATTTGGGTTGGTATTTTTTAAAGTAATAAAATAAAATAATAATAATAAAAAGAAAAATATATAAGAGATATACATATTGTAATAACATTGTTTTCACACCTGGATCTGGCTTGACATCAGACAAAAACCTCATGTGCATTACAGCTATAAACAAACCTTTAGTTTTACTTTAGTTAAAGATACTAATGATCATGCCATTTATTTTTTTCTAAATTTCTAGCAAAGATTCAGAGGTACTGTACACACATACACACGTTAGTTGTATAACAAACTTTAAAAACATAACACAAAGTTAAAATGAGACAAAGTTTAATTCCAACTGGAAATTCTGGAAATGACTATTTCAACATGTACAATTTTGGCACAATTTTAAGGTTTCCAGGGGATATAAATAGGGATGGCATTAAAGACAAATGCAGATGAGTACAGAGAATGCTAAAGGATGGACTATAGAGTCATATTTTTCTTTTTGACTAAAAAGAATGTTATTTTCCATCTCTTGTACTCCTGTGGGGGGGGGCAAGTCCTTGAATATGCTAGCATATGCTCTATCACTGAAATGCATGCCTAACCCTAGTCTCCTGTCTTTGGTTTCCACAGTGCAGTGTCTCCATCAGTTCTGGCTGCTCCCATGAATTTTCTTCTTGGCATCCTCATTGCCGTCCATTGTAGGCACACCTGCACTTTTTCACATTTATCAGCATTATTCCATGATTCTTGTTTGCCCTGTATTTACTGCTATTGTCAAGAAAAGTTAGGCCAAATTTTCTACAGAGATGCAGAGAGTGGTTAATTACATAAGACATAAAACAAATCTTCACATTTCCTTAGTTTTAAAATCACTCAGTGTTGTTCCTGATGTCTTAAATTTTTTTTGTTGAATTTTGAGCAACTGTTTTCAATAAAAGAACAAGTTCATTTTCCCTGAGCATTTTTCCTCTGCTTTGCAATCAAGCATGATTCAGCTCTGAACACTGGTAAACGGCTTTTCTTATCTAATAAATAAGCTTCTCAGAAACCAACAATATGGCAGTAGATTCATTTTCATTTTATTTTTAGAAGTTATATTATAATGAAGTTTTCTGTTTTAAATTTACTAATCAATTCTTTCCTATGAATTGAGAATGCAATAATGTGTGGTGTAAATGGCAATGTACATGTAATACATATGTGTACTGTGCTTTCAACAATAAACACAATGCTTTGCTATTTAATCCATTAAAAAAGTCACTGTCCTGTGCGCTAAAGCATTTTGATATGATAGGCATGCATTATTAATAAAAAATAAAATGTCAAGGTATAGCACTTATAAAGCTATAAAGTTATAACTGGCTTGGTAGATTGTAGTTAATATATGTCAGTAAGTGTAGCTGTACTCCAATACAACTTTATGAAAACTAAAAAAGTTTGTGTAATATTCATGTCACAGAATGACATACTTTGTATCTTTCTCCCTTTTTGATTTAGCTACCTTGTGTCTGTCTTGGAAGAATAGTCACAGACTTTACACTTCTGAATAAATACAGCGTTTTCATCATTTAAACTACTTCACATATATTACTTACTTGATTTTAGCCTTATTATCTAGTATACTTTATGTAAATAAAGAACACTAAAGATAAAAGAGAGAACTTTTATCTCTCACTTGCTATTCTCTCCAGAAACAAATAACAATGCCCAGCAGAGAGCAAACATTCAGTAACTATTTAGCAAATAAACAAAAACTGTCCAGTATTCTTTCTATTCTAGTTGTCAAGTCTGATACATAACAGCCTCTCAAGACATGAATACCTTTCTAAAATATATAAATCTAAAAATAAAAATGGACTAAAAACTGAAGAACTATGAATAATAGGCCAAGTATTTACATTTCATATTGCAGCAAACTTAACCTTACTTATCCTTTGATTTTTATTTCCCTCTTTCTAGTTTCTATATTCATTCTTACTTCTACTCAAGTGGTACATATTTTGATATTTTGAGTTATCACTAAGTTCCTCCCAAGCTTTTGGGAAATGATATCATATAAATATAACTCAATTTAATGTAGCGCATGGCCACATTGAAAAGCATGTAAAGATTTTTTCTTTTTTATGATTTATTTATTTATTACATATACAATGTCTGCCTGTAGGCCAGAAGAAGGCGCCAGATCTCATTACAGATGGTTGTGACCCACCATGTGGTTGCTGGAAATTGAACTCAGGACCTCTGGACGGGCAGCCAGGGCTCTTAACTGGGCCATCTCTCCAGCCCTAAGTGTGTAAAGTTTTAAGAAGTACAACAATACTAATAAAATATGGGAAAGTCATAAAAAGAAAAACTCCTGAACCATCTCCTACAGCACTGAACTGAAAGAAATTAACAGTCTGGATCTAGTCTGGGATTTCTTATTTAAAGGCATAAACAAATTTAAAAGAAAAAAAGCATCAAATTTCTCAGACAAAACATTCTCATACCACGTGTACAACTTACTCTCTGTGAGTAATTTTTCTATTAAAAATCTACATTTAAGTAACACTTTAAAAAATAATGCCAAACTCTGCCAACAAAAGACTAGGATAACCAAAGTATTTCTTACTAAGTTGTTGTCGTCCTGGAAAGCATAGTGCAGAGTTGTTATCCACTTGTTGTCCCCGTTAACCAGCACATCCCTCTCCTCACGAAAGCATGCTGTCTGAAACAGAAAGAATACTTTATACAACCCTAGAAAACACCATCCAAACAACTGCTCAAAGTGTGTATCACAGCCTAAAATGTTTAATATCTTTCTACAATTGCTATAGTCCAAAGCAATCCGAAAAATTCACAGAATTATTTAGCTTAATCACAAACCAACCAACCTATTACCTAGATGATATAAATGTCCAAATTTGCCATTACCACTTTACCATTTTTTTGTTTGTTTATTTTCAAGACAAGGTTTCTCTGTAGCTTTAGAGCCTGTCCTGGAAATCACGATGTAGGCTGGCCTAGAACCCATAGAAATCCACATGTCTCTGCTTCCTGAGTGCTAGGATTAAAGGCATGTGCCACCTCCACCTGGCACCCACTTTATTAGCACTTTTAAAGGCATAAAAAAAATGAACATTACAGGTGCCTTTGACTTTCTGATTATATTTTAAAGTAAAATTGAACTCTGGATCTTGTGTATGTAAGACAGTTTGTACTCATGAGCTATATCCTCAGTTCATGCAGTAAGTACTAGTTATCCATAAGGAAGATTAAGTAGCCATGATACATGAAACAAATTATTATACAATTAGCCTTTGTATTCTCATGTATATACACATAGAACTTATTTGGACAAACAGAATTGCCAAAGCCTGGAATTAAATAGCAGTATCTGAGAAAACACTACAACAAGTAAATGTAATCCACCTGAAACCATAATTTAAACTGTCAGTCAAGTTACTAAAATCTGACGTTTTGCTTTAGTTCACTTTAGGAGGAAAACAGAATCATGCTACATACTTACTACTAAGTCCTGCTATATGGCTTAACTGACCTAATATGATTTGCACTTAATATTTCAAAAGGCTGACAGAGTCTAGGAAAGCCCTTTCCTGGCTTTATTTTACAATGACAGTGATCTGAAAATTTAAAGGCAATCCAGCTAAAATCCAGTGAGTAACTGCTATATCACCCGACTGACAATTCCAAACCAACAAAACTCAGAATATTTTAGTCAAAACAACAAATTTAAGTGTAAGATCTAATCTATCCTGAACTGCTCAGTAAAAAAATACTTTAAAAGATAAATATACATAATGAACTATGATATAAAACTGCAAACATATACAGAAGTAGAGAGTCTGACTAAATTCCTTCTCCCAAAGTACTGTCACACAATTACAGCAATTATTATATTACATTCTCACATACTCACCACGATCCCTCAGTTTCACTGGTGCACACATATATCCACATGCATACTTTATAAAGATAGTCTCAGGCATTACATGATCTAGTCGTAAATATTTAACTATTAAGCTATCTTCTTAAAGCACAGATACTAGATCTAGATACAAGGCATACTCCGTACATTTGGCTTAATGTACTTTGTCCTCAGCTGCTTATGCCAACTGGGAAAGATATTACTGGTGTCCCGTAAAGAGAAGCCAGGATGCTTCATCACATAGTGCACAGAACAGCTTCCACAAGAAATAACTAAGGATCAATAATGGGCCTGTTAAGAAAAATCTGTTCTTTTTCAGTATTAAACCATGATAAACGAACACTCTAGTGGTATGAAGGTGCTCTAGGAATTCAACCATAATTTCTGAAGGAAAAGAAAGCATATCTAAAGAAACAAATTTTAATTCCCTCTATGATTTGGGTCTCTAAAAACACAATGAACAAGGCATGGTAGCATGAGCCTGTAATTACAGTGCTTAAGAGAAGAAAGCAAGATCACAAGTTCAAAGTCATCCTTGGCTAGCTAAGAAACAGGACACTGCTTCAACAAACCAACACCTCACAACATAACATATGCACAGTGTTTCCAGGACCGCAGAGCTAATTTAGATTTAGTTGCTTATTTTCCTAACTTTTTTTGAGACAGGGTTTCTCTATGTAGTCCTAGCTGTCCTGGAACTCACTCTGTAGACCAGGATGGCTTCAAACTCAGAGATTCACCTCTCTGCCTCCTGAGTGCTGGGATTAAAGGCATGCACCACCACCACCTGGTTGATTTTCAAATTTCAACTGAGGATTTTGCTTGCCAGAGTGATTTAACTTTCATACACTTTTACATTTTTCTGTATTCGGTAATATGTTCTCTAAATTTTATCCTTAATGGATTACTGGGATAATGAGCAACAAGAATTCCTATGTTGAAACAGAAGTTAAATAAGGTCTATACATAAAGAATAATTCTGTAAAGCTGTCACATGACTCTTAACATTCATAAAATACATTAATCATATTAGCAATCCTATACAGCACATCAAAACTACATGTATCGTGCCTTCAGGATGACTCAGTCAGTAAAAAGTGCTTGCCATTCAATTCTGATGACCTGAGTCTAGTACCTAGATCCCAGAGGAGGGGGAGAGATGATAAAATAATCTCCTGAAAGTTGTCCTCTAACCTCTGTACACATGTATGAATAGCAGGTACATGTGTATACTCATACTTACATATCATATACCTGTACAAGCATGTATATGTGCACAAACATACATACATACACACTCACACAATCACACAATAAATTTAGATGTAAATCGGTCACAAAGTATACTGATGATTATACCTAGTTTGGCTTCTCATTTATTGGAAATAAAAATAAAGGGTTCTCTCCTTCACAAAATACTGTTACAGAGAAATTTTTCAAATAATAGGATATTTAAAGTCTAACATTTTAATTTTGAAAAATTAATGGAATTTATCTTAAGATTTTCATTTTTATAGCAAGGCACTGAATTTAATGTTTTTGGTTGTTTGGTTTTGTGTGTGTGTGTGTGTGTGTGTGAGAGAGAGAGAGAGAGAGAGAGAGAGAGAGAGAGAGAGAGAAGAGAGAGAGAGACTTGAACTTTAACCTGTTATCTAAGTAAGGATAAACTGGAATTCTTCATCTTTCTGTCTCTAACTCCTAAATGCTGGACCCAGCTTTTAAATTTACATTCAAGCATATAGTTTAACATATATTTGATGGTCACACAAAAAAATGAGACATAGACACTTTTAAGTAGTCAGTAAAAATGTTTTTAATATAACTAACAAAAATCATTTGATAATATCTGTATTTGGCAAGTGTGCTTAAAAATGCACACAGTTACATACTCTGAGTTAATAATTAAACATTTATTTAAGCAATAGCTTCCAAAGTTTACATGTATTCTTCACCCCAAGCCCAGGATTTCCACTAAAATAAGTTTAATTTGGAAGGTGGTTAAGTTGTAACATATACATAACCTACAAAATCTTTTCATGTAAAAATTATCCTACGATCATTTCAACATCAGCCCCAGCAATATCTCTGGTTAAGAGTGCTTCATAGTTCTACATTTTTATTTTTTTAAATGTTTACTGTATGTGTGGCATAGGTGTGTGCACATGTATGCAGGTGCCTAGGTCCAACAGTGCACACTTGTGAAAGTTAGAGGACAACTTTGTGTTGTCAGCTTTCTCTTTCCATCACAGGTTCCAAGGCTCCAACTTCCACTAAGCCCCCTCACAGGCCCTCTTTACAATGATTGCATTCTGTGGGTGGCATGGCTGGTTCTGATATTCTTTCTTCTCTCATTTTGAAATTTCCTTTTTACAAACATACAATGTTAATTTTGGTAAAATAACTAAATGCACTAATAATTTGAGTCTGCCTTGTGATGTATTCACATTAGACATCAGCTCACCAAAGGACTCCAACGTCTATGTACAAAATTTTTTAATATCAATATGTTTTAAAATAGTCTAAACTAAAAACCTACACGCCATCAACTTTAACAGAGCATAAAGACTCACCTCAGCTCGTTTTAGCATTTCCCACTTGTTCAGAATTTTCATGGCAAATACTTTATCTGCATTTTTCAGTTTAACTACAGCAACCTAGAAAAGATAAAAGAAATACAACTTTTAAAGTATCACAAAAAATACTTTATCCATTTTCCATTTTTCTCTCTGTAAGAAAAAATAAATACCAATTATCAATTATTTCAATGCCGCTCAATTCTAAGTTCCTAAGTAAATTAAAATTTTACATTAGTGAACATATGTCAAACAAGTAATTTTATTTGTGAACCATGTCTGCTGCTTATTATACATTATAACTTCCTTTCCGGTTTTCTGCCTAGGAATTTAAACTCATCATCTGTTGCAAAGAAACTGACCAAGATGCACAATATGAAAGCATATCTTCAGGACAATGCATGCCATATTTCAGCACGGTATTATGGGGGATACAATTATCAAAGGAGAATGGTGTAGGAGGTCCTTCTGTATTTGTGTTGCTTTCATTGGTTGAATAAAGAAACTGCCTTGGCCTTTTGATAGGGCAGAACTTAGATAGGCTGAGAAAAGAGAACTGAATGCTGGGAGAAAGAAGGCAGGCAGAGAGAGCTGCCATGGAGTCACTAGAGTCAGACATGCTGAATCTTTCCCAGTAAGCCACAACCTCGTGGTAAACACAAATTAATAGAAATGGGTTAGATCAAGATGTGAGAGTTGGCTAAGAAGAGGCTAGATATAATGGGCCAGGCAATAATTTAATTAATACAATTTCTGTGTGGTTATTTCGGGGGTTAAGCAAGCCGGGTGGCGGGTCGTAGCCTGCTCCTGCCTTATTACAACAGGAGAGATATTCTATGGGAACAAAGCAATACATGGACTGAAGATAATAGTGCTCTTTATTCCACATACTTCTACCCACTATGCATGTATTCCAGCCCATCCTTTCCCTTCCTCCCCCAATTCCCAGCAAAAAGCATTTATGACTAACAGTTTCACAAACTGTGGACTATACACATCCTTTCCAACAATAAAAAGCAACAAACGCGCAGGGGCCATGCTAATCTTCTCTGTATCGTTCCAATTTTAGTATATGTGCTGCCGAAGCGAGTGCCTGAACTAATGGGAGCACACCAATCCACCTGGACTGGGACTGAATGAGCATATGATCAAACCAGACTCTCTGAATGTGGCGGCGAAAGTTGGCAGATGGAGAACCCACAAACAATGACACCAGGACCTATCTCTTCTGCATGTATTAACTTTTTGAGAACCGAGTCTTTTTGAATGCACTCCTTCCTAGGCCAG